>JAHLSL010000062.1:11860414-12089514 GCA_025920805.1 Petroica traversi | reverse complement strand
GAAAGAAAGAAAGAAAGAAAGAAAGAAAGAAAGAAAGAAAGAAAGAAAGAAAGAAAGAAAGAAAGAAAAAGAAAGAAAGGAAGAAAGAAAGAAAGAAAGAAAGAAAGAAAGAGAAAGAAAAGAAGAGAGAAAAGAGGAAAGAGGAAAAGACGAGATCCATAAAAGGTAGTTTGACTGACAGCCAGGCCATGATTCACTTTACAGGCACTACAGTACAAAATCTTCACTAATATTAACAAGCATTTCTATGCAAATTATTCTATGCAATTATTTCTATGCAAATTAACTCTAAATTTCCATCTAAAGCTGTTACTAAAGCATCTTTTTCCTACTTTGCCTTTCTGAAGCTTTTATGAAAAGTTTCATACGCACAAATAGTACATTTCCTTACCTAATATAAACACAAAAGACGTTTTGCTTTGGAAACAAATGTAGGGGAACAGCTGTGCTGATGAGCTACTCAGAGCTCCTATTGAATCTGCAGCTGCTTCTCTCTGTCCTCAGAAAACTCCTGGCTTGATTGACAGACAGAGCGAGAACCACATGAAGAGGAGACCAGATACCAGTCACAGGCTTAAATCAGAGTTGCCTTAAATCTATGAAAATTACAGCTTTTATTTTTAGCTGCTGATGTGGCAGCCATTTAGTCACAAACTGAAACTTCTGCTGAGTAGGTACAAATCTCTCTTCCAGAATTTTAAGCCACTTAAAATTTATCCCGATTCAAACTAGTAGGTTTACACTGCTGGCTTATCAATCTTAGCAGATAAGTTTAAAGTAGGAAAGAGTGTTTATTGACACAAATAAATTTTGTGAGAATGAGCTATAACAATTAGAAACTTTTCCCAAGCTCTTTTACTTACTTTGTGGGACTGCTTGATCTTGTGGTTTCATTAGAAGCTTTAGCCATCCTGGCAGGTATATTTAAACTGCATGTACTGATTGATACCAAAACAGTGATTTTGACCTGTTCCTGTCTGGAATGTGCAGATGTTGATTAGGATAACTACGTCTCACCGAGGTACTCCCTAATTACTGGTGAGATGCAAGGCTTATCAGTCTTCAAGACACAGTGGCTAAATCTAGATCCCTTTCTTCTATTATTTCAGCGAACCATGTACAGAAAACAGATGCTGTTTTGTCATAGAAATTAATTTTCAAATATTCAGGTCACACACAGAGTTTGGGCCCTAAGCAGCATTTATGTCTTTACACAGAGCATTTAGACAGGTTTTTGCCTGGCCTTTAAGGTGCTTAGCATATACCAAGTGCTAAATGGTATTGGTTTTTTTCTCCCAAGATTTAGGGTCCTAAATGCCATATTTGGTTCCAAAATAGTTTGCTGAATTGCTATCTTAAAATATGACTGCTTTTCTACAAAGTCAAAAGCATTTATTCTTTTTGCTTTGGGAGTTACAGTCCCATTACTCCACCCAGAAAACTGATATGATTATTGTTACAAATTGGCAGATATACAGGAAGTGCAGTGGGTGCTTGAAAACTTGGAGGCTGCAATCTAAACTGGAAGGCAAACTGTGAGCAAGTCAGAGCTGATGGGGCTGGAGAAGGGCCCTGCCTCCAAACCTGAACGAGCTTTCTCTCTCTCATCTATTTTCTTTGGGATGGTTACCTGGGAGTGCTGTCTGGATGAGAGCCATCACATGATTCCACCAGATTTCTTATTCAGGACATACTGCAGTGCACACCTGCAGTTCAGTGTAGATGCACTCAGAATTGATGTTTTGGCTACGTTTCAGCTCTGCACTGATAGGTATCTGCCTGACCACCCAGGGAGGGATCCTGTCACCAGTGGCTTACCACAGCATTGGCACATGAACCTTCCAGCCCTACCTATGGGATGCAGATCTGTCTTGTCTCTGACTCCTGTTTCAGTCTCTCTGCCCTACATTTAAGAGCAGAATACAATATTTCTTTCCTCTGGAAAGACCAAAGACCACACCATTTATTATTTTTTTTCTCCTGATTTTTTGTCCTTTTGCATGAATCCCTTGATTCGGCTTGGCTGTTTGAGTGTTAAAGAAGGTATTTTATTATTGCTTTAAGGGCGGGAAGGCTGCCAATGAACATTAAACATACTGTGGTCCAGTTCTTGCACAAGAAACTATCATTTGATGCTAACTAACTTACAAGTCAGGCCTAGCCTTAGAAGTTCAGTGCTTTAGGCAAGATAGATTTGTTGGGTTTTTAAAACGTTTTCTTGTCAAATGCCCAGTTAATATATTTTAAAAACAGATATATATATAAATACGTATGTGTGTGCATGTATTGGTATGTGATTGCTTACAGGTTTTATGCACATACATGCAAACACACACACATAATGCCACATATTTAATTGTATTAGACAGCTGCGTTATAACTGAGGTACACGCTGTGTTCCAAATACCTGGATCCCTTTGGACAGGGCTTGGAATCTCTACACACATATAAGCCACCTCAGAAGCTACCACATTTTTCTATGTGATCATAAAATATTTTGTCTTTTTTCCCCTGGAATCAGAACAATATCTGAAAACTGGGTCTAATATGCAGCCACACATCACTTTATTAGTTAAAAAAAAAAACACTATTATTTTCCAGCCCTGCTAATCAGAAGTAGCAGGTTTGTCCTTCTAGAAAGAATATGTTCCCAGTTTCAGGAGGTTCATAACACCAGATTTTCCAAGCACAGCAGTGACTTAAGTAACTATAAGTTTGTCTGTATGTATATATAGCTACAGTTAGGTAACTTCTTAGTTCAATTCATCACGCCTAACTACAAATAATAGAGGATATGCTGGGAATGAGATTTTTGGATTACTTTGTTGTTTTACAGCAAACTGTATTTCCATTGAGTATAAAACAAGGCACTCTTCATGTGGTCTGAATGTTTCCCAACTGTTTTTATTCTGTAAATAAAAAAGCCCAACACTGTACTTTAGACCAAACTCTCTGTGATCAATTTTCGCAAGTTTTACAACTTTTTGAAAGCTCTCTACAGGCAGTTTTTAAATAACTTTAAAAGATGGAGATGAAGTAAAATTTGGAATCTGTAAGGGGTGTCTGAGGAAGAGTTTTCTGTAAAATCCATAGCATATGGGGGACATCACACTGTCTAATATGACAGAAGGACAAACCATAGTTATCTATCCAGCAAAGCAATTGGAAGTTTGCAAAACATTGGGAACATGATTGCTATCACAGAGACAAGAGAAAAAGAGCAAAAGACTCTAGGAGAGTCAGTGAGGCTGTTCACGTGTTTAAAGTAAAAAGAAAAAAAAAAAACAACTTAGCCGCTTTATTGAGTTCCAAGATTTAGCTATTTTAAATGCATATTTATATATTTGACTTTACCAGAATTTATGGATGTCTCAGCATTCAAAATCTACATCACAGATTCAGCTGTATAGGGTTTGAAAACCAAAGATATCTTCATATCTGTTCTGGTAAAACTAGCTTGAGTTCTACCTTCCACATTTTCAGCTGAATAGTATTATTTCTCCTTAGACTAGTTTTCTATGGTGACAAGAAGAAAATATAATAATTGCTCCACTTGTATGGAAGAAAATGCAGATAGCTATTACTCTGTTTTGCATTTTAAGTCTGTTAAGAGTATTTTGAAACTGAGCACATCTTATAAGTCATTCTGCTTAATAGATATTTTTACTGCTTTGTTTTTTAGAAAAAAGTTACAAAAATAAGAATTAATGATATCTTTATTTATGCATTCAGTTAGTTATATTTTTGTTATATTCTGTGTAAATATCGATCTTCTTGTTAGGAAGGGAACTGTGCTTTAATTTTCATATTTTAATTCCTCATTGCCCTAGAGTTTTTTAAGCTAGGGTAGCAACACATCTCCTTCTTGGTAGTCTAATTCACTCAATCTCTACTTAGAGTTTTTTGTTTCATTGATTCAGTCTCCCAATGTCTGTAATATGATAAATATGTGGAAACTTGAAAACCGTGTCTTGTTTACATGGCTATGCAGCTGCCAAAACAGCTGCCATTTCAATTTTTGAAAGGGAAACAAGGGCCTCTTATCTGCTGTGGAGGAAAAATAGACTGATCCTTCCATTCATTTTTAGTGTGTCTCAAACACATTTAATGACATAGAAGAGCCAACATTTGAAAAACATAACAACCTTTGTGCATAATACTAAATGCATTTCTAAGGCTTAAAGCAATTTATTTTCTTATGTTAAAGCATTTTTATGTATCAAGGTTACAAGGAACTCAAAACTGCAGAAGATGGGAGTGTTTCCAAAGACTTCAACACTCCCACTAAACAGTAGTGTTCAGCAGATATCAGACAAAGGAAAATCAAACTAGTGTTGATGGGTCCTGGTGAATGTTTTATATATATATATATATATATATATATATATATATATATATATATATATATATATATATATAAGATATAAAATTTAATATTTTCAAAAAATCATTAAAGTGAAAAATTGTTTAAGCAAATGGAAAAATATAAATAATTTTTTTCCAATATATTTATTTCTAATATTAATGTTAATATAATTGATATTGACCATAAAATGGTACAAAAGCCAAAGCACTCTAATATGTGCTACTCTAGATAGACTCATCATCTAAACAACAGAAAATCTTTTTCACAGGAAGTGTTACAATTGTATTTTTGGGAAATATTTTGCTTTTGTTGAATCATCATTTATTAGTGGAAAAGTGTTCAGTGAGATGCTCAAACTCCACAGCTGAGCATTCTTGGCTGGACACAAAATCAGTCACTGCTTCAGCTCCCACAAAAGGACACAAGACCAGAATTTTAACAGGGAAGTTCCATCTTCTGCTGGAGAACTCTGCTGACACAGGACAGCAAAGTTACCTAATCTTCCATTAATTGCTGGATTTAGGATCAATATTTTCCAAAACATTTCGATGGGAGCATAATTTGAGTTACTCACGTTAATAACGTAATATGCAAGTTATAGACAGCTTGTTTCTGAGGAATTAATACAGATGGTCTCAGTGTATTTTAGAACAACTCTCAGCAGCTTTAAAAATGTGTCATATCCTTCCCCATAGCCCTCCCAGATCTGTGAGGAGTTCAGTTTGACCTTGTTAACTAATTTTTAAGAAGTCAGAAGTAGGAAAAAAATTTCCTTTACTAAGAGATTTTATCATGATATATCTACATATAAAGTATACATAATTTATATCTCTTAGAATATAATTTAGCTACCTGTTTCTGTCTCATCATGATTGTAGCTCCTATAAAACCTGCTTCTGATATCCTTTAGCTTCTGTATTTCATTTCATTGCAACTTGAGTAGGGGATGTCTATTATTTGCACCACTTTCAGATACTTATTTTTTAATAATAACTTATTTGTTAATATTAGAATTTGCACTCTCATCCAAGTTTAAATAGAAATTAAGAAAGTAAACAATAATTTACAATTTGCTTTGTTAACAAAATGCAATAATTTTAAAATCTGAACTATTTGGTTATACCTTACTTAAATATTAAATCCTTTAGGGACAAACTAAGACTTTTTCCTTATAACCTCTCTCAATGTATTCTGTATATACTGGTAGGAATGTAAAACATAAACAATATTTTTACATGATAAAACTTTTCTGTAAAGAAGCATTTATTCCTTGAAACAAAATGTTCATGCTATATTTTATGAAACTAGCCACAAATGAATGGTATAGGGAATATTCTCCTGACTCTACATTTTCAAAAATAAGAGATATCTTTTAAATAATATAACGCAGCATTCAGATCTATTGTCTGAGGTTTTATTTTTCAAAGTATGACCTAATCTGCTGTCCTGTCATTGTTTTGGCAGAACATGAAACAGCAAATATGTTAAATTTGAGTGGTTTCCTGCAATGTTATTCTATCAAACTGGCAATTTCCGAAAGGACTTGGAAAGGAGTTTGCAATTCCTTAGACACCAGGGAGGTCCAGCAATGGCTGCCAAGATGATCTGCAGCTCAAGCTGGTCCTAATATCTGAGCACGTAAAAACATTCCTTTTACTCCAATTTATTTTTAGGCCTAATCTTAAACAGATTTGAGAAACCTTCTGAGTATCCACCGTTAGCACTTCCGAATGTAAAGGACTTGATATTAGTATTTTTATACTTTGTGGCACATGGAAAAATACACATTGCTTTCTCAGAGGGTTTTTAAACAGAGTGTTTTAATTGCAAAACTGAAACCATTCCTGAAACCATTCCATCTAAAAAGAGAAAGCAAGCAATAAGCAAAGAGTAGATGTTACAAATAAGGACAGGGCGTACCCTAGGAGTCTTATCTGTGTGAGCATGTACTTAATCTGTAGGCTATGTACTTCACACACTTTTTATTATCACCAACAAATCATGATGTTTCCAAGATGGTATCAACGTGGAAGAAATCTGTGATTCAATTGTGGTTTGGAGGCAGCTCAAACTGCAACTTCTGAAAAAGATCTAATTGGAAACCTAATTCTTCAGATAGCCTTATTGGTCTCCAGCCTTAGAGCAGAGACCAATTTTGTGTGGGATAAGTCTACAGACTTAGTCCTAACATGATGGATGAAATAGAAAACCTGCAAACCTGAAATCATTTAGTTCACGCTGTCATTGCCATTTGGGAACACCATGGACCAGCATCAACTTACCAAAACCTCTAAGAGTCTGGATGTGTCAATTATGTAAAGCTCATGAGAACTTATTGTCTGTGAATAATATTAACCTCAGAAATTTCTCCTACATCTTTCTTGCAACAGAGATGTGTCTGCTTTTATGTTTTAATGACTTGCCATTGAATGTACCTCATTTTGAAGTGCTAATGGAAAAAGACTTTATTTGTCAGCAAAAATAAGGAAAAGCACCAACTATGGAGACAATCCATGAAAAGCAGATGCTTCTGAAGACTGCTCAATATCTTTCTGGAGAGCACAGAAATTAAGTAACGTTTTCTAGGTCTCCTTGTGCAGAAAAGGAAACACACAGAGGCAGAAGAAACCTAATGAAGCATATAAAAAACTATGATAATGGGACAAAACAAAACTGAAAGATATATTTTGGGTTTGGTTTTTTCCCTGGTCTCTTTTGGGTTTGTTTTTTTTTTTTTTTTTTGTTTTTGGGGTTTTTTGTTCTTTGGGGTTTTTTTGGTTTTTTTTTAATCTCAGAAAATTATACTGGCATATTGGTTCCAGGGCAAGTTGGTACCAAAAGAAATAATTTCTAAATTCTGTTTCTCCAGTCTAGAAATGCATGCTAGTCTAAGATAGTCACTATTTTAACAAAGTAATTTAGTCTTTGCCCACTATGCAGTGCACTTATCAAAATGATTCTTCTACCTGTACTTATAAAAAGTTTCTCATAGGTTCCCAAGATCTTAATTTCATTGAAATGAAGATTGCTAAGAAGGCAAAGCTGAAATTTGGACCAAGGAGCACATGAGTTTGGATTAAATAAAGTTGTGAGACTTTACAAAATGTATTTTGCACATTCTTGACATATTTTGCATATAACAGGTAGGATGGTCAGAGTACGTAAGGTTTGGCATCTGAAACATGAGGCCCTCACTGACTTTTTGTATGCCAACTTTAGTGACGTAATACAGACTATCCAATTTAATTTAAATAGGTACTTCTCTCTGTTCTTCTAAGAAAATGTGAGATATGAAAGGGAAGGATACCTTCCTCCTGAGATGGAAGTCTTTTTCCTGAGTAGACTGCAGAAAACTATGTCCAGTTTCTCTCTTGAACAGATACCAATGGACAACCAGGCACCAAAAATCCTAGTTCCAGGAGCAAACACAAATTTGTCTTTGTAGGGTCTGTATGTAGTGTACTTAAGTATTTAGGTAGAGAGAACATGAAGCTTTTATATAAGGCACATATTCTCATTGAGGAATGTAATGTAATGCACATGGATATGGAGAAGTCACACGTCAAAAAAAAAAAAAAAAGAAAAGAAAAAGAGGGAAGAAATTTAATAGAATTGCCATTTTTCTGTAATGAGACATTGAGAAGTTAGAAACAAGTGTCAAATATTATTCATAGACTGGTGAACATTTTAGATAATGTTAGTGGACAGAAATTAGAGCTCTAAGCATGTGTTTGAACTATTTGTTTGTTCATTTTTTTCCAAATTTCAGTATTAATTTCTATTGCTTACTTATGTAGTGGCCAATACTAAGTGACTGAAAGAACCGTAGTTGAGTCAAACCTCTCTATCAGAACTGCTCATTTTCTCATGTATCCTAGTTACATGAAATTTGATGTAGGTGCAGGTGAAATGGGCTGTAAGAAATGCCTCAACATTATCCCACAAAATGCTTTTCAAAGGATGAAGACTATAACTGTGATTCAAATTAAGGAGTGTGGGATAGATTAAGACAATTCCACATCATTACATTAAGGTCAACCACATGGTTAATATGTGTTATATTTAACCTATTATTTTTGATAAGATGCCAAAGAACTGAAGCTGATGGGAAGCTGGGTGGTGTTGATTTCTGTGAAAGACAAACAGATTCCAGGGATGTTTAATCAGGCAGTTTCAGATTTTATGAAGATTGTGTATTTGAATTGTATATTTCTCTAACTTATTGATTTGTCTAAAAATTCTAAGAGAGACAATACATAGAGCAAGAAAACAGATTTTTCATGCTTGAGGTTTAGTACTGTTAGATAATAAGCACTTTCAGGTCTTTATTTGTTGGCAGATTTTCTTAAAATCATAGTATCATAAAAAATTTCATGTGGGAAGGGACTCCAGGAATCCATTATTCTGCCCTTGTGCTCAAAGAAGGGACTGCTCTGAGGTCAGAAAACTTGTACTGAATTTCTTAAGAACTCAGTAGTTGGAGTGAAAGGCATTTACACAATTTCCTGTACTTTTTTTTTTTCAATTTCCATGGAAAGAAGAACAGAGGGAAGAATACATGATCTAGCAGAAGTAATGGGAAACATTTTTTTTCACCTTTATTATCTGCAACCAGGAGCAGGAAAACGCTGTGTGTTTGTGCCTTTCATAGCTGAGAACATGGAGCTGTAATGCAATAACAAATGATGCAGGTTCGGTGACCCTGCCCTTAATAGAGGTCTTTAAAGCGCCAACAATGTCGTCAATTGGTCTACATCCGTTGGGACAGAATCTCATAATCCATCAAGCTTTATTAATTTCCCAGGATTAAAGGAATAATTACTCTAAGGCTCTGTGCAGAACATATATCTTTGCCTTTAGCTAAGAGTCTGGGTTCTGTTAGCTCTTCAGACAAGTAGCTAACTTTCGAAGATACTGTCAGTACTGTGGACACTAATTCTTCTTTCATCTGTGTTTCAAAAAAGAATTGAGTGTCATGTTTCCAAAAGCACAACCTTTTTTTTTTTCACTCTAGTACTGACTGCTTACTAAACACGTGGGATCTGCTAATGAGTGTTGATTCAGTTTGATCTCAGCTAGGAAAATTCATCTACTGGTTTCTTCACCCAGAAAGAAAAATAATTAGTGACGCTGATGTGAATATAATGACAAACCTATATATAATAAGAAGGGAAACTTTGGAGGCTACAAAATAGAACACAATCAAATGATATACTAAGGAATGAGGAAGATGATACGATGTATGATGCCTAGGATTCTAGGATAATACTGTTGCTTTGTGATAGCAATTGACATGAAAACAAATTGCAAAATATTATATTTATTAAGTGTGGGTATGTCTGACCTTTCCTGTTATAACTTTGGTGATCCACAAACATTCCAATTACAATACTCAGAAGAAAAAAAATATCCAGATAAAAGGTGTATAACAGAGATTTAAGGGTGGTCAACAAGAGGACATTGTTGAAGACTAACAGTACTTCAGGCAATTCTTACAGCTCCATTCAGAGAAACTATTTAACGTGTTAATTTCATGCTTGTGAAACTTGTGGTTTGGGCATGGTCATGTCACATTACATCATTTAATTCCATGTTTGACTGACAGGAAAATTGTACTAAAGGCAGTATTTTCTATAATGCATTATATACTTTCATATATTCTTATCTTTTAAACAGAAAGAACTGATTTTGCTGACATTTTCATTTAAATCCCATTCATGAACAAACTCATGGCTGTAATTAACAGATAGCACTGAAAAAAAAGACATAGGAAAAGACAGGTAATATATTCCTGTCACTAAAGACAACTATGAAATTATTTCTATTTCATCAGAATGTTAAACAGCAAGCCCTAAAGTTAGTCACTTTAAATCATAAGAGTAGAAAATTCATAGCTTAGGTATTTAAAACACCTGGAAGAGGATCTCTCATTAGAACTTTTGTGAGAAGTTCTTCTTTTCAAAGTCTTGGAAAATTGGAAGCAACTGAGGGCTGTAGAAAACTATTTTTCCAAAATGCTACAAAAGGAAAGTATTAGATACTAATAGCTAATTTGTCAATATAGGGGAGAGTAGACATAGGATTTTGGCAAAAAAAATTAAGAGAGACTACCATCAGTAATGGCAATTGTAACAGATTTATGGGGAATAAAATATTCGACTTATACCATGCTATTTAAACCAAGAAAACAAGTTTGAGAAAGCATGAACCAACCTTATCTAATTCTACATTGCTTCAGGACCAAATACAATCTATCTGTAAAAGTTTCTCCTCCAACTTCAGATGTTTAAAGATACTATAATCCCTAAGCATTTCCACTTCTGTAGAGCCATGTGCCAGTTCTCAAATAAGTGGCTCAAATCTTGTTAGCAGTCAAAAGGATTTTGTCTGTCATTATGCCAGTAAATTTGCTGAACTGATCAATGCTGTCTTACAATATGTTGAGACAAGGCTCCTCTTTGTACTTGTTCTTCTTTGCTAAAGAATACAAGGGCCTTTGACACTATGTAATTTTTAATTCATTTTTCTCATATTTGATGCTGCTGTCATCTGGACTGCTTTTTCTGGTCTCTATCCAGGTCAGCAATACCTTTCTTTTAAGAAGGAGGTTGAAAGTCACAAGAATCTCATCTGAATATATTAGAGCAAAGTAGAACTGGAATTATATTTCTAACATTTTATGCAAACCACATATATTATTTTGTTCCATAATGAGCTTGGTTTTCATCCTAAGGATTTCCTTTTAAATTTTCTTTCGCTGGTATAGTCCTCCAGGCAGTATTTTGAGATTTTTTGCTTCTCAGAAGAATTTGCTTTCTGATTCCTACATATGGCACTGGTATTTTCAATATTCCATCTTCTTCAGTTTGAACATTTTATCAGTGTTCACTAGTTTATTTTAAATTCTGATCACAGACTCTTAAATGTATACAGCCTCTGTGGCCTTGCTGTCATCTGTGAAAGCCATCAATATAAATTCTATTCTGTAACTGAAGTTGTTATGGCACAGAATTAATTAATCCAGGGTCAGGGTAGACTTTTAGGTATCTTATTTGGAATACATTGCAAATTTGAGATTAATATATTGATAACCATTCTTTTGAAGCAAGATACACAGATTCTCCTTCTCCTGATTGACTGGACTCGATGCAATTTTGAAACAAGCTGGGCTTACTTACATTGCTATACCTCTTTCATTATTAGGTTGGTACATCAGCAGAAGGTGGTACTGGGAGATAAAACTTCCCAGGTGAAGGCCTCTCCAATGGGTACAAAAGAAATTGCAGAATATTGGAGTACATGATTATCTATTACAAGGTTGTGTAACCTACTGAGTCCTCATAATCATGCAGCTTGTATAGATTTTCTTTGTGTGCTTGCCTGCCTACATAATTTGTAATGATTTTGGGCTATCAGACCAGCCTAGACACATCTTCTATTTCTGTAGGTTTCCACAGTGACCAAAGCATCTGGGAAGACTTCAGATCTCTGTCTGAGCTGACCACACCCTCTATGAATCCTGAGCATTAAAGTGTAAAGTTAATGAGAAGAGTATATCCAAGAAAATCTAGTTTCTTTGCAATGCGTTGAAGGTGCTATAGGTTTATTTAGGGAAGGAAAGTACAATGGAAGTTGCACCTTTCATGAAAAAAGAAGTTTTATATCAAATAAAAGAAACAATAATTTCTCCATTGTTTGGAAATCACAATACATTCCTGAAAGACCTTCCTATTCAGAATAGAAATCCTAAGCATTGGTTTCAGATGACCAAGAAATAGATCTCTCAAGTCTGTCTCACAAATGTGAAGCCCTGGAAAGTATAATATAGGGTTATGTACAGGTGCATGCTGAGATGACTTGCTGATGGCAACTTAGAGGAGGAAGAACTATTCTTTTTCACAGTTGAAGAAAGAATTTTGTCAGTGAAAAGAAGAATGGCTTACATGCCTCACATTCCTCAGAGTTGAAAATAATGAAGGGAGGGAGGAGAGGGGGGAAAAAAAATCAAATTTCTGCTAGGGAATCAGCAGGGAACTTAATGCAGGTGCAGTATTTCTCAAGACAAAGAGTTTTTTTGTTTCACCTCCATCTTATTCCATGAAAATGAAATCCTTCCCGCTCCCTCTCTTTATCAGCACAAAGTAGATTAAAATGTTGATACCCTCTCCTGACAAAGATATTTTTACAGCCTTTAGTTAAGGTGTTGGAGCAGGATTAACTTCCTACAGAACTTAAAATAGTTACATTAAATTAGCAGAGTTCCACATAGGTTCATTAACCTGTCCAGTTTTACTAACTATGTTGAATTACATTCTGCATCTACTGCTGCATGACTGCAACCTTCTGTACTCTCCCAAATCTAATCTATAGTGATTGATTTACATAGAACGTACACAACAAACATAATATAATACATCTGCAGATGCAAAATCTCTGAGTGTCCAGGCCAGGAAAAATACTTCATTACCTAAATTCATTTGAATTTTAACACTCCTATCAGAAAATGTTTTTTATTCTATTCTATGTAATCAGATGTTTCTGTGTGGAAGTCTGTTGGGGAAGATGAAATAGGAAAGCCTTATAGATATGATTACCTTGCAAAAGATGCTGGAAATATGGAAAGTATAATCGAAATTGAGATGAAGACAAGGTCTGAGTTAAAGAGTAACTAAGAAACAATGGTATAGCTGACTGAAGGGAATCCTCCTTCTTGATAGAACAATACCCTCTGCCTAGGCAGGTCCAAAGGTCAGAACAAATCATACCTGCCTGGTAGGAGATTCCCAAAAGTAGTTTTTTTAAGGTTTAAAATAAACCCCATATGGTAATGTAATGATTCTTATAGGTTGCATGCAAATATTGTAGAGTTTGTAGCTTGTTTCAGATTGGTTAAAGAGAATTAGAATATTCAACAGAGAAGATAATTTATTGTACTGTAAATGGCAAATCACTCTCTTTTTTTTGCTCTCTCCTTTTGCCTCTTTCTCTCTCTTTCTCTGGCCTGCTTTGAGCTGCGTCTTGCAGCCCAGCAAGCCTCTCACACCCATGCTCTTTCACAATAAACTCCCATGCTCTAAACCCATCTTTAGAGATCTCTCGCTTCTATTTTACCCCTATAACCAAATTCCACAGAGTTAAATCCTACAGAAGTCTGTGGAAGCATTAATAGAAAAAAAATTGTAGAGGACGAGCAGATTATGTTTACTACATAACACCTGCAGTGACAAGGGCGATTCAGATTTTTTTACCATAAGAGGCAATGGTTGAGGAAATGCCATATCCAGGTCTCCATATATCATTACTAGAGGACAGAAGTTTTGCTGGAATTGTTTATTTTTCCATCAACTTTTGTTCAGGTATTATACAGGTGTAATTTGAAGACCAGAGGACATATTCTGTCCTCATTTGTCACACTGTAGCAGTACCTTGGCAAAATAACTGCAGTGTGCCTATAAGAAGGCCCACAGAAACATCAATGGAAAATCCATGAAGTAAAAATGGGTAGGATGTGCAGGAAGTATTTATATAGGACTGAATATATGTGTAATCAGGCCTCTGAGACAGAGTCTGACAAAGTGTGAATAGCAATTGGATTTTAGTGTAGATTTTGTTTTGTTATCTTGATTCGTATCCAGTCTCCTCCCTCTGAAATCAGTAGAACTATTACTGACTCACACCACTATAATGGTGTGCAGGAGCCAGACACCTTATTTTTAACTTCTTTTGAAAAGAACTCTGAGTAATTGAGACACCCTATAAAGACGGAAAATTATTATGTGAAATCTCGGGCACCACATCTTCCATCAAACAGGCAGAAAGAACATCTACTATTTCACTTTGAAAATGCACCAGCAAGAGTTAAGTGAGGTGGGAATGATGACACATAAACCAGATCATAACAGCTGCACTCCATGTCCACTGCAGTTCCACAGAAAAAAGGAGAATTAATTTTAATTGTATTTCAGTCATTGGTTTAGGTGATCTGGCGGCAATGCAGGGGCTTTGGTATAATTTTGTTTCTTGGCTGTGGCCCACTTTGCCTCAACATTAAAATAATGGAATGCAGCCATAATACCAGAAACACCCTGGAAGAGGCTTATGGTGTGTCCAGGAGACGAGAGGATTCTATATGTCTGATTTTATCTGGAAATGCTATAGCAGCATGTGGAAATCTAGAGGTGAGAGTGAGAAAAGTGTGATTAATTTGTAGAGAAAGCCTTCCTTCCTGACAGCTCTGCAAAGCTGTGAGGGACATCCAAGTGTTTCCCACAGAATAATAGTCCACATGTTAAGGAGAAAGGGTGTGACATAATGCCCTTGTTTTAGGGAGCCATAGTAAGCCATGACAATTGTGGACTTTAATAAAACTGGGTAGCAGATTAACACAAATATTTGAGGAATAAATTTTGTAACTTCACCATAGGCAAAACACTGATCCAGGGCCCATTTTTATTGTGCTACAAATTTCTGTCAGTATCATTTAAAAATGTCATATCCAACTAATTTTTTGAAGTCTGATGTTGTCTTTGTTCTGGTTTCCCATTTTCCATACTCTCCCTATGCTAAAGGTTAGCAAATAAACAATGTGTGTTATGCTAGTGGGATCTCCAGAGTTTCTTTTCCTCTTCTCACTGCAGGAAGTTTTGGATTTATCTCTTTCTATTACTTTCAGCTTTAGCAGTGTCTCTACTTCAGTGATTTCGTAAAGAACTTCACTGAGGAAATATGGCAAATCTCAGTGACTCAGATGCTAATGTGGCATTTCTTATCAGCTATCGATGACAAACTGTGTTGCCAGAAACAATCTGGGTCTGGACAATAACTTTTCTCCATAGCTGTGGGAAACAGAATGGCCACTCCATAGTTTTCTCTTTCAGCTTCCATTTATAGACCAGATTTTGACCTGTGGTAACATCATAAAACCTAAGAAAACCCTTCTGAAATGTCACAGGTGTGGTCATATGCCAGAAAAAAAATTATCTGGTCAAGTTTGAAGCAAATTAAGCAAAGCACTTCTGTTGATGTGAGGGTTCAAACTGAAGTGATCTCACATTAGGGGTTTTTTTCTGTGTTCTCTCTTTTCACTTGCCAAAATGGTTTGGCCTGAAATCTGCAAATCAGTTTAATTTCATTGGACAAAAGTAGCGGAGTCAAAAGGGTTGTGCCAGGGGGCCAGCCTGAAGGAAAAGCGGATGCTGGAGCCACATGAGAGAGCAGTGAGCTGTCTAGCAAGGTGTGTCCTGGGAATAACAAAACACAGCTCTTTTCCACCAGTTTTGGAAGCTCTGTGAGAGGAGCAGAACAAGAAAATACCTCCTAATGTAGCTTTTTGTTGTTCAAGGGGAATCTCCTTTTGGAATTATTAACATGGGATTGATTATTCACACATATATTTCAAAGATTCTGTATGAAATGAACACTGAGCAAAGGGATATTAGCACATCTGAGAGTCAAACACAAAGAAAAGAAAACATTAAGGTACTTTTTAGGTACCTTACCAGCCCTTGCAAACTCTCTTCCTCCTGCATATTTCATTTGAGTACATGTGAAATTTCACAGCTGAACTTTGCATAAGTATAGTAATGTTCACCACTGTTGCTTTTAAGATGAAATGATATTTTTCAGAGTAATTCTTATGATCAATGATAAGTTTTATGATTTTGTCTGAAATTGTTTTTGTTCTGGCCCATATTCCCAGTGAATGTGGAACCAGGAAGCCAAGTTTGATGGTTGCTTCTGCCCTTCACCCTTTTTAGATTTGGAAAGTGTCTTTTTTCACATCTACTAACATACCAGGATTCCTTTAGCTATAGACTTTGCCTTTGGGCCTTATCAGGAATTAGATGTGTCTCACAGAGCAGGCTTTGGTTCAAACACTGCAATCAGCTGAACACTCTCTGAAAAAATACCCTTTCATGGATAGTAATCTTCATTCCAGATTTTGCAAACCAGTAACCAAGAAAGGAAGGAATTTATTTTTATTTCCAGTTCTGTACCTGTGGGTGGGTGTATTAAAAGAACTAAATCAACATTGGTCCTCCATGTTATCGTTCCTCTGTACCTGAAGGAAGTTGTCATGGTTTTAATGGCCTTCTCCAATGTAAAAAAAAAAAACACCCCAAAACAAGCAAAGAAACCCAAAAAAAACCCAAACAACAACAACAACAACAAAAAAGAAAATTTAGTTTTCCCCAGTTTTGTATTTAAGATTTTTAGTGATTGATTTCCTAAAGAGCAGCTAATGATGAAAAGTTTCTACCTTAAAAGCCTTGCAAATCAACTAAATTGCCTTATACTATAATTTGCATAACTCTTGAACAAGATAGTCACTGTATTCCAGGTAGTCTATATGCCTGTTAGGGATCAAACATTTATTTCAATCAAATAAATCTCTGTTTTCCCCCGCTAAGCAGTGTTATATGTCTGTGCTGAGTTTGAGATTAAAAGATCAGGGACTATGAAAACAATTAAACATTTGTTCTATCATATCCCTTCTTGACAAAGAAGAGCTTTTCTGTGAAAGAAAAACAACAAATTCATAGTTCTTTTTGAGATAGGATGCAGTGATCTGATACAGATAAGATGCACTCCTTTTGCCCTATTCAAATGTTAAGCTATCTAATGCAAATATTATTTTCCAGTAACTGAAATCATTCATTTACCCACACCTCTAGAAAACCCTGAATGCAAATCTCTTTCACATACTGAAGTAGCTTTCACTAGCTTATTTTCATGAGACACTAATGGCTTTGTACTGTGACTGTTGTTTTCCCCCTAAGATTATGAAACTTTTCAAGGGTTGCATGAAAGCAAAGAGTACTTAGTGGTTTATTATTTCATTTCTACGTCTTTTCTATCATATTTATATTAACCATCTGTGTTAGAGGTTTTAGAGTTGAATTTTCATTTCAATTTCTATAGTGCTCACAAATACTTTTAATATATATATTTTGGATATTATATATTATTGTTTAGATGCAGTTTACCTGTAAAGTCATCCTCTACCTTATACTTACTATGTAATTTATCCCAAGTCTTTCCCAGTTCTCTTTCATGTTGTTTACTTTACTGCTAACTTTTAAAGAGAGTTAGTATAAAATATATGCCTTTACTCTTTGCTTTTCTTTGCAAAAATTAGCAATGATTTAAAACCTTAAAGCAAACAGCAGTGGCTCTGCTGAATGATAGAGAAACTAGGGAACAAGAACCACTTCACAAACATAAGGCAAACAAGCCGTCCTTAAACTCCCTCCTATTGATCATGCAGAGCAGCCTCAAATTGATGTAAGGGATTCAGCCAAAATAGGAAGTTCTTGTGGTGAGACGGCTGATATGGTCAGGCTGGAAAACCTCTC
This sequence comes from Petroica traversi, assembly GCA_025920805.1. Lineage (NCBI taxonomy): Eukaryota > Metazoa > Chordata > Aves > Passeriformes > Petroicidae > Petroica > Petroica traversi. The sequence goes on along the minus strand of JAHLSL010000062.1, from coordinate 12,071,793 downwards.
AACTGCTTCCTGTGGTCACCCAAATTCCAGAGCCTTGCCGAACTAGAGGACACTCTGAATAAAGGATTTCTTAGAATTTGCTCTGCTGTAGTCAGGGGCTCTGCAAAAGGCATGTGACTCAGTACTGGATGATTTCAGTTCCTTGAGCAAACTAAGATAAAGTAGAAAAATGTTTCCCTGCTTACCCTGGAAATCTTCCCATTAATAGGAGGTACCACAGTCAAGGGAAGTTTTCTGTGTAGCTTTGCAGACATTTTGGGGGTATGTGGCAGCCTTCAGCTCCAGTTGGCTTCAGCATAAGAAACAGGAACAGTACTGACACCTGTTACCGCATATTCTTAAAAAGGATATGTGAAATGTGAACACTGTGAGTTTGGTAGCTACAACTGCATTCACCATGAAAAGTCTTCTGAGAAAAAGGGTATAAGTTGTAATTTGCAAATTATCAGATGCTGCCTCAAAGCTCTGCACACCCTCAAGTTTTCCCGTAGTGGTAGCAGGCACAGGGGAAAAGTATGATCCTCACCTGCCTTGCAGATATAGACTCTGAATGAAGAAATAAGTGCTGCTGTATTGACAAGTTTTTGCTGGAAAACTGATTTTCTTCAGAGGACAGGAAACACAGTGCATTCATCTCTGCACCTTGGCTCACAGACATTAGACCCTGCTCTAAAAGTGCAGAGCAGATAAAGGTAACATTATCATCCCCTCTATGCAGGAGAGGAACTAATCTGTGAATGAATATACTTTCCAGTAGCCAGTCTGCAGAGCTGGAACAAAGATGGTCTCAGCCCTCCCTGGGCTGGACTGTCTCAGTGTTTCAGTTCTGTTTCACTGCTCAATCTCACATCTGTCTTAGTGGATCCCAGGTATAGGGACCTCTCTGAAAGTCTTCTCCTTCATATAGCTAGAACACTGATATATCTTCTCCTTTCTCCAGTTTCTTGCTGTCCTACCTTTAGTGATCCTATACCAATTGCATAGAGAATCCTTTTGCCTACTGGCATTATTTTGTTTCCACTTAAGTGTGTTCAGTGTGTAAAACAAAAAATAAGAAGTATTTAAATCTAGCAACTAGTGTGACAAAATAGGTTGCAGGCGTATTTAAATATTTTAGGCTTCTAGCTCCGATGAGGAAGAGATGAACTAATTTTTTTAAGTCAGATGCTCACCTGAGCTCTGATAAAAGCCAGTGGAGCATATACACAAGTCCTTCAGTGGTGATCTATTTCACTTAAAACAACAGCTTACACTAATCACATCAACTCTACTGGTAAATAAAAGAGAATGCCAAAGTGCTGGCTTTCCTCCAAGAGCTAGACTCCTTCAGGCAGGTAGATATTGAAAAAAAAATTTAGATGGAGAAGTCTAGCACAGAGCCAGAGAGACACAGATAGTAATTAAACATTGCAAAATCAAAGTTTCAATGATCAACCTTCTCCCCGACCCTCTTTCATTTAGCAATGTTGAAACACTCAGTGAGTTCATAATTTGTGTTCCTAGGATTCATTTCATGTCTCTGAGAGACAGGGTTTTGCCTCTTTCACACAAATGTTCATTGAAAAAAAGGGAGCAAATTGCCTAAAAATCCAATTTAGATCCTCTGAATTACCTCTTGCAGAATGTTTATTTTTGGTCAGTAAACTCCATGAGTTCTTAAAGTTTCCTTCTACAGTTTCAGACATGCCCTATTACCTCTTCATGCTCATAGAAGAAGGTGTCTTACCACTTGAAGAAATAATCAATGTAGGTCCTATTTCTAGGAGCCTCACTCTCTGCTGATCATGGTTCTCAGTTCAGTGACTTTAGTTCTGACCTTGAGTCTTGTAGCCATCACTAAGTTCAATATCCTAATTAGCAAATCACTGTTTGCTTCTGGCCTTAAATACATACATAGACTTTTAAATAAGAGCTGTTTACTTTTTTTTTCATTTTTCTTCCATTTGTGACCATTTCCAAAGATTTGAACCTTTAAAGGTCCTGATTCTCTCTTATGAACTGGTTTTCAATTGCTCTAGTCTACTAGTAAATACCATGACCATCAATTTTTTTGTCTCCATAAGCCAATAAATGTGTGAAATATGCACAATCAGATTGTTCACAGGGGAAAAGGTGTCTGGTTTTTGACAATGGTGATTGATTTCTTTCCAGACCTAGTCTTGTAATAATTATTTGTTACCAGATACAGGATTTAAAGAGAATTTTATGAGTATAGTTTTTGGCCCAAATCCTTGCTCTAGGGCTCTAATCCTGGCTCTATGGCCCATGCAATACAGAGAGGATGTAATAAGACTGTAATGCAGCCTTTGAAGGTATGTTCCAAAGTCAGTTCAGCCTTTATAGGGGAAATTGTGTTCAGAAAGAATGTCAACCAGCTCTGAGCTAGTTCAATTTGAAAAATTTAATTTTGAAATGGAGCCTCCTGGGCTACTGTTTTTTCCAGGTTATTGATCTCACAAACTACTAATCTTCCATCTGGAAGCAGAGAATTCAGGAGAGGCAAGTGGAAGAATTCCAAAGAAAATCTGTGAAAACATTGCCTGGAGGATGTTAGAAACTACAGGAACTTGGTATGATTGCCATCACACAGCAGGTGCAGTGACTTTATCACTAAGGAATAAAAATTACAAGATCTGTAGCTTTCTTTACAAGAGCATTCCCCCGAAGGATGATATGAGGCAATTTATCCAGAGGGAAATGAGTGGCCATGCTTGCTCAGCCACCTCTTCCTGCAATAATTTTTGAAAAGGGTGTGGTTTGTTGGAAGGCTGAATTTATGCTGATAAGGCAAATTAACTGAGTGATAAATATCCACTCCAGCTACAGAATGAAAATCAATTGCAGCAGAGTTTGCCCTCTCTATAATGTACCTACTGCACAAGTGAATCATCCTGAACCACAGCGCAGTCATTCAGAGAGAATACCTAGGTCTCACTTCCAAATTATTACTCAGAACTGAGTAGAAGGAAGTCCCTGTTTAGTAGCATGATGGATTATAGAAACCCAGCTCAGAACTCCTTGGCAGGATGGAAACACTTTCTCTTGGATCCAAGTTGAGTCTGAAATGTTTAATGTGTTGAGTCATATCGTGAAGTGAAGTAAATAAGGATGAGAAACAGATCATTTGGGTAAGGTCCAAAATACAGCATGCCTAAATCTGGGCTTCCCCATCGTCACTCAGAGTGTGATAGAGTTTGCCCTCAGCAAAGTTATTTTTTTAAACATCTTTAAAAAGCCAAGCTTTCAACAAGGGTAATTAGTGGGGATTAGCTGCAGTCTATTTTTGCTCTTGAGCAGGAAAGAAACTTTTTGTTTATTTGTTTGGGGTTTCTTGGTTTGGAGTTTCTGTTTGATTTCCTCCTTTTGCAGCATCAAAGAAACTCCAGTTGTACAGAATGATGCTAAGCCAGAAGGCAGACATGGTGTGACACCAATACTCCATCTGACTACTGCTGGAACAACTGAGTCCTCTAGAAAACGTATATAATAATATATATTGTTAGGTGTTTACCTGGAATCAGGTTGCATTCAGCAGTAGGTGATTATTCCACTACTGTGCTTTAGGAAATCTGACAAAATTCTTCTATGCATTTCCCTTCTCTTATAAATGAAAGCTTTGCTGTCTGCACTTCACTTTCCCCAAATGAGGGAATCTGAAGGACTACAATGAGTAGCAAATATTCATACCACCACGAAAGCACAGCTGAAATACTGAATGACATGTAATGACACCGCCAAATAGGATTGCAGCTGAATTATCTAAATCAGGGTGCCTTACTGGGCTGCAGGAGCCTCATATATTGCTAGAATCAGAGGGCTGATTGTATGAATTACAGAGAAAGTCTAAGCCCCCCTCCCTCTAAAGAAACAAACGCACATTGATTTGAATCGTAGTGAACTGGCTGGAAAATGAGGTTTGAGTAGAATTAATTATGTTGACTGAATGGGAATAATGATTATAGAAAAAAGTCCCAGTCAGAGGATCTCATCTCATGATCTAAGAAACTGTATACAGGTAAGTCATTGTGGAGATTGCAGTACAGCCTGGATATTAAACTCTGGTTTTAGTTGAACTGTGGAAATGTAAAGCAGAATTTATGGATTTCACATCTGCAGTCCCAAAGGGAAACCACATTTTCCTCAAAGAATCATCACAGAATGTGAGGATTGAAAGAGACCTTAAAGATCATCTAGTTCTAAATTCCCTGCCATTAAGTGGACACCTTTCACTAGGCCAGATTGCTCATTGCCCCATCCAACCAGGCCTTGAACACTTACATGAAGAGCATCCACAGCTTCTCTGGGCAACTTGTTGTAATGCCTCACCACCCTCACAGAAAATAATTTCTTCCTTATATCTAATCTAAAGGTACGTTCTTTCAGTTTGGATCCATTCCTCCATGTCCTGCCACTACATGCCTGTTCTCTCTCCATCTTTTCTGGAGGCTGCAATTATTTCACCCCTGAGCGCCTCTTTTCCAAACTGAACAATCACAATTCTCTCAGCCTTTCTCCATAAGAGAGGTGCTCCATGTCCAACAGGTCTATGTCCTTCCTGTGCTGGGACCCCAGAGCTGATGCAGCACTGCAGGTGGGGTCTCAGCAGAGCAGAGCAGAGGGACAGAATCCCCTCCCTGGCCCTGCTGCCCACGGGGCTTTGGATGCAGCCCAGGACACCTTTGGCTCTCTGGGCTGGGAGTGCCCATGGCTGGGTCATGCCCAGCCTCTCACCCACCAGCACCCCCAAGCCCTTCTTGGAAGACTTGTTCGTTCCCCAGGTTGTATCGATAGTGGGCATCGCCCCAATCCAAGTGCAGAATTTGCACTTGGTCTTGTTAATCCTCATGATATTTCCAGCCTTCTCAAGATTTTCCAGGTCCCTATGGATAGCATCCCATCCTTCAGGTGTTTCATCTGCACCACTCAGCTTGGTGTCACCTGCAAATTTGCTGAGGGTGCCCTCAACACCTTTGTCTATGTCATTACTGAAGATATGAAATATAAATGGTTCCTAAAGGACACCACTATCTAATTTCCTGAAGGGACACATAAATCTGTGGAGTCCATGCTCAAGAAACTACTCCTTCATGCTTTAAGACTCTATGTTTAATATCTTTGTCTTGTTTAGTAAATTTATTCCTTTTTTCATGCACCTCTGCAATGGCTGCTGACTTAGAAGGTGTGAGCAACTTAGCTTCTATACTTATGTCTGTGAGGAATCCTCAGATTACTCCTCAAACTAAATTTTTTTTTTTTTTTTTTTTTTTTTTGCTAAAGCCCTGGAGGGCTCAGTATGATAGATTTCACATCAGCAAATAAACCTCATTATATCTGAACGAAGAACTCTTCTATGTTTAACTTTACCCTGAACATGCTAGCTCTAGAGCTAATGTTCTCACAGCCCAAAACAGAAGAGAAGAATGTACGTTATCTTTTTTTTTCCCTAATTTTTTAGTTCCCTGTTTTTTTGAATTGGGTTGGAAAAGTGTACCCATAGTTGGAGGTCCAGGCTTGTGAGAGACTTGTAGCTGCACAAGCATCCTTCTGGGCACAGCTGACCATCCACCTCTTTATACAGCAGGCTTCTCCATCCCTGACCGTCTACAAATAACCACATCAAGCCCATCTTCTTGGCAGCAAGTGGCAGAGAAAAAGAAAGACACAGAAAAACAGTTTTTTAGCCTTCTTTGTGATGGTGTCTTACATGCAGAGAAGTCTTTTTGTCTTGCTTCTGTGCAAGTCTATTTCATGTTCCCCAATCCTTTTTGTGATAACACAGTGCCTTCCCCAAATGAACGCTTTTTCTCCATTCCTTCTCAGTAACCATGCTGTAGGAGATTGATGGAAAGCTAACATAAATCTAAACTATGAAGACAATTTCTCTAAGACCTTCCTGGACTCTAAAGGGAAAAAAAAAAAAAAAAAAAGGGAATAGCCAGTCTTCTTTGCAGGTGGGGGAAGGGGAAAGGCGGGGAGACAGAGAAGGATTATGCTGCAAGTTCTCTTTGAATATTCGCCTGAGGTCTCACTGTAAATATCTTTTCTAAAAACAATGAATGAACTAAACTAAAGTAGGAATGGGACAATGTCCCTGTGCTATGGTATTTCCTTATTTATATCTTTTTTGACTGAAATTTGCAATAAATGTGTCTCATTTTTTTGTTTGCTTTTGTTTTTGTTATAGTAAATGTTCAGCATTTTGTGTCATGATGGGAATTTTAATGAATGCAAAACAAAAGCATTAGTGAGGGGTAATGCCCAGGATATGAATCAGGTAGGTACGTGTATTCATTAGCACTGATTACTAACACTCTTTCATGCTATTGTACATCACAATGCAGGTCAATCAGATGCACCACAAAAAGACTTATAAAAGAGTTACTGACACTTTTCATGTTCCCTTCCAAGTCTGGATTGATCCAAAGTTTGTTCACAAAAATGCTGGTGTAATCTTAGCCCAGAACACCAGAGCTTCCACTCTCTTTTTGAGAAGTTATGGCCCTCTTGAGGGGTTTAGAAATGTAAGTGCCCAGAAGAAATGGGTCTTGAAAAGAGTCTGCTCCAAACAGCAACCTTTACACATGTCACAAGTGAAGGAATGTTTGTGCCTACCCATGGGGAATTAACTACTTCCCCTTGCAGCCTAGCCACTTCAAAGATGAAGTAGCAGCTTTTTTATTTCCTTCTATTTATTTTTTAATCTCCTTCAGGATGCTAAGATAAAAAACAGGTACTCATTGCTGATCAATGCAGCTTATTTTATAATACACACTGGAAATAAGAGAAATTCCTACAGAGAGGTGGAAAAAGTCCCGCATTTGGTGTGTAACATATAATATTGCTGGACTCTCAACAATAATCACAGTCAGCAGAAGCAGCACAATCTCAAAGACAGAGACATTTTTCAGAGGCATAAGAAGACAGAACCCTACCTAGTACAACCCCTTTGCTTTCAGTCAGATTGTGCACTAGGAGAGTTTGACAGTTACGACTTTCAAACAACTTCCTTTTGCTGCTGCCTTGTCAAAACACAGCACTAATGTCCCTTTCTCTTGTTTTTGGGTTATTTTGTTGTTTGATTTTGTTTTGCTTTGTTTTGTTTTTTTCTAAATTGCAAATTCCTTCAATGAAAATTTGATAATATGTTTTCATTTCAACAGCAGTTTTTTTTCCTTAAGGAAATAAGCATATCTCTGTAATAGTGTAATGGGTTAAACCATTACAGCCAAATGCTGTCTAAAGGGTGTTCACAACACAGATATTGCTAAATCTGAGGCCATCCATGGCTTTTGATGTTGAATTCTAAGATGCAGTTTTAAGTAGAAATGGCCTTTCAGTATCACCAGCTTTTTTTTTTCCCTTCTGCTTCCAATTTTACCACTGAATTTATCATATTCATTAGAACTGTTTACAGAAATATGCTGCTAATTAACATTACCCTTTGGCTTAGAAGTCAGGGAATAAAAGCATGTTTTAGGTGCACAGAGAGTCACTTTCTTAGGAAGTTAAATTATCTTTACTGCTTCTTCCAGGAAACAACCAAACCCAACAGCCATTAGGTGACATCCTGGGGAAGCAAACTCTCCTTTAGCATCCTGCCTCTGGCAGTAGCCAATGTGAGACCAAGCAGGATGGTAATGATGATGGTTTCCACAGATCTATCTATACAAGGTGGTGAACGTACAGATGCAACTTCTTTCTGGTCTCCAGCTGTGTATTCTTCTATATCTTGAAACATAAATTAGATCTTCCTGTATTAAACAGATTTGTTCCAGCTTAAGTTGCTGTGACCTCCATTTATAAGCTATAGTCTACTTTTATGAAGTTGTCCTACAGGTTTTACTCATTTCTCACTCAGCTTTTGCTCAGGAAATTTCAGAATTACTTCCTGCTGGATTTTACCCTACTAACTCAAGTGATAAACTAAGGATCTTCATGATATAATTTCTGTCTGTTAATACCACTACATGTATTATTAATTTCTATTAGAACAAGTAGTGTTTTTCCAGTCTTTTTCAGACTATGTTTCATTTGTCTTGGTTTTCTGCAGCAGAGAAGCAGCTATGAGTTCTGTAAATTCTAAATGCTTTCCTTCCTTAAGGCTGAACAATTTCATATCTCAGTACCCTTTTAAAGAGAGAAATCTTTCTGGTGGTTTGTTTTTTGGCTTCTTTTCCCAAATGATTATCTCAAGTAACAGAAGCACACAGATGAGCTCCTTCAAAGCATGTAGACATTTCAATAGCTGTCTCAAGAGTTTTGTTGTCAAATCTTGGAACTTATTATATTTCCAGGATCCCCTCTAACAGTGGGAGTGAAGGTTAGATATCTGTTAAATATCCCAATAGCAGCTAAGCAGGATGAAATGGAAAAGAAGAAAGGGATGTGGTTTTGATGGTTTAGGAGCTGATTGGTGAGAAATAGGTGTCAATGTATATTTGGGAACGTACAAAATATTTAATCCAAACTTGGACAACCATCCAGCATCTAGAATGTTCTATGTGGGATGAGATGGAGACCATGTCAGAACCTTGAGGAGCAGCACTGATCTGATCCTCAGCCTGCCTTCCTGCCTCGGCACAGAAGGAAGCTTAGGAAGCATGCAATGAATCCAAACTGTATACATTTCTAGGCTTTTTAGAGGGCTTTGGAATTGCTGCAGTTAATTAAGCTTCATTTTCTGTAAGAGGGTTGCCTCAGCATCAGCGAGATTTTGCTTAAAGTAGAGTTCTGGGCTTTGGGGATCCCAATTACTCTTCTATACCCGCACATCAGTGGAAAAATTACCCATCTTAGGCTCATATATAGCTAAAGTCTACAGGGCAGTTTAATTAGATGTTGAAGTATCTCTCAGGACCTAATTTCCCATTTATACCTGATTGTTTGAAGTAATTCTTTGCCTTTAAGAGTGTCTCATAATTACACTTATTTCTCTAGGTCAAAGCATGCTATTTTCCATTTCTACATTTTAATAATTACCTTGTTACTTCCGTTCCTTTTTATGCATTTATTATTTCTAGTTCCTTTGTTTCCTGATCGATACATGGCAGAAACGTTCTCATCTATAATAGCAGGCAAATTAGCCTGAGGATGCAAATGGTACTGGTAATTTTTCAGTAAATTATTCAAAAGACTTGACAGATATTCCCACAGGGTCAGGCTTATCAAATGCTTGAGAAATTTTCCAGTGAACCCAGGATAATTTGAATTGGACGGTTGATAACCTGTAAACAGAAATGCTATAAAAAGCAGAATAATGACAGACTCTGTGACGCAAGTCAGTTCAGGCAGAATGAAAACGTACTGAATCGCAAACTTTCTTGCAGGAACTTAGAATGATTTCTAGAAACCGCAAGAAAGCAGGCTTTGGTCAAATTGGGAGAAACATTCTTGCTTTTAAATGTTTGTGCAAAATGAGTCACAGTTCGGAATTTTAAAATTCAGCTTGCTGGTTTTTGGAGGTCTGATTCATGAATCAATGAATGCTGTACAAAGACTCCTTTTGATTTTAACAGACTTCAGATCAATCCCCATGTGAATTGCAGGAGACATCATATCAGCCCGTTACAAAATGGAGATAAGCATCCAGATACATTCACCTTATTTGCAGGAAAATAATACGCCTGTGTTTGACGTATTGAAATCAAATACTTTGACATTTTAGACTCTGTGGTTGAAATAATTTTCTCTTATCAGAGTTTCTCTACTGTAAGTTAGCTCTAGATGGTTATTGTTCTTTTGTTGCCTACACCATTTATGACAGACCCATTCATGGTGCTATGCACTTGATAATCCCATTTACCCCTCGTGGCATCATTCTGTGGGCTGTTGGAAAGAAACCTTTGGGCTTCATTGAACGCAGCTTCAATATGAAAATTTGCAAAAATGTGTAAAGAGGGAGTACAAATGAAATGGTCCTTTTCTTTCTCTACTAGTCAAAACATTTCTGGACCAAAACAAGATCCCAGTGGTCCTCTCCACTAATGTCAATGGGTAAGCTGGGTATGGAGTACACCCAGGGGTGGCAGGACACCAAGAAGGGGGAAACAATATATCTATGCCATGCCTCTCCCAGCCAGGTTCACTGAGGTTTACTAATTGCAAAAACTCATATTGAACCAGGCCGTGCTTGAAGTAGAGTGCAGCCAGCTGTATTTTGCATCCCAGTTTCTAAATCACACTTTAACTGATGCCCATGAGGCTCATTCTGTACATTACTCCTGCAACACAGAGCATCTCATAGCAGCCTGACAATCTCTGAAACAGACAGAGACCTGGAAGATCATTGGAGAAGGCTCTTAGGAGTCCTGGGAGTAGACTCCTTGTGATTGATGAGACCTCCTACACACAGTTTAGTGACAGGAGGTCTGGGTACTGTAAAATTAATTCATAATAAAGCACCCTATACAAATGCATAAAGCCTGGAAAAATACCTCCTATCCTTCAATTCACCTTACAGTGACTATGTTTACTTAGAAGAATGAGGTTTGGGAATTGTTGCTTCATTTTTAACATTAGAAGTAAAATTTAATTTCTTATTGCAGTTGCTTGCTCTAGAGCATTTGATTATGTGTAGCTCTAAACAAGAACTAATTCTCAAAACTATCATTTTTCTTCAACTGTGGTTGACTTGAGTTTTCTGAGTTCTTGAAACATAGCTCCCTGCTGTGGATCCAGAGAGATCTTAATACTTTATAGATATTTGTTAAAGAAAATAGCTTTTCTTTCTCCTTTGTTTTAAATGAGATTAATCCACAAAGTGTAGTTTAAGACAAGAGAATGTACCTGAGTCACTTCTTTTCCATGACAGTATTCCAAGTCAAGACTGCCATTGCTTTTCAGTTTCTCAGGTACTTACTAGTTGCTAGCTGTTCATATGCTGCTACTGAAATGAGAAAAAAATAGAAATTATAAAATGAAACATGCATTTCTTTGTCTTTTAAAATCCTTAGTATTCCTGCTAGACGCAAATTCCTTGACTAAAAAGCAAGGCAACTTTGATTATAGGAAGCAATTTATTTGTAAAACATTCAAGTCTTTCCTCCGGATTCAGTATGTGTGTAAATGTCTGGTTTTGTTCAGTTTTTTGGAGTTTTGTTTGTTTGTTTTCAGATGAGGAAGTGTCAAGAATAGACCACTATTTGCTTATTTAAATGTTGGAGCCTTCATACATTATAATTCTAATTTGTTTCTTTCATAAAAAAAAATTTAAAAGGACTTTTCACTGTGCACCAGTTAAAAGTTCAATCACCTAAGCTAGAAAATTAGAGGTTTCCCTTTGGCTGGGTACAGATGACCACAATTACAGGCCATGTAAACTCTTTCTATCCTTCCTATACTAACCAAATTTATGTTTACTCCAACTTTCAAAAGAGAAATCTGTCACAGACTGTAAAAAGAATTATCAAGACTGCCCTGGCAAGGTTTATGTATTTGTGAAGTACAGGTCAAACTGGAAAAAAAAGGGCAATACTTTTTAATACTATTTGTAATAAGAGAGATGAAGTAATGAAGGAATTTATGTGTAAGAAAACCACATTCTGCTTGATCTAATTGTGATTATTATTGCTCCACTCCTGGAAAACATCTCTGCAGGACAGCACGGAAGCAGATGCTTAATTTGAAGTGAACATTTCTCCTTGTGAAATCGATGAATATAATAAGCATGTGCTTAAAGTCAGTTATGACATTAAGTGTTGACTTGAAAGGGACAGATTTCAGTGCAAACCTCAGCATTTTTCTGAATCAAGTCCACCTACCCTAGGTCTTAACAGAAGAAATGTTTTCATGACTCTTAGTAAGATTTGTAGGAAGAAATAATGGATTTTATGAGATTAATTATTTGGGCTTCCTTGCCCAAAAGCCAACTGCTCTTTAATTAATAGTAAACAAACTGTCACTGCAAGTATGAAAAACAGCAATGGGACCCAATCCTGTTTTTCTTATACAAAAAACTTCTTACTGTGCTACCTGTTGGGACAATAGCTACAGAGGCAAGCCTGTTATTTTTCTGCACATATTCCTAGTTGACTACTGTCCAGGTGTTTCTCAGACGACCCAGAAAGCAAGCTTTATATTATTATTATTATGTTATGCTCCATTAAACTTGATTTCTGAGACAGAAGTAATGTGTGTGGGCTCCATATCTGGTGCTTCTAAATCTCATCACTTAATATGCACACTGAACCTTTCTGTTGGAATATTTTGCACAATGAACAAAAGAATGCCATTTGCGAAAAGCATAAGAACCTATTCCTACTGTATACTATTCCATCCTCTCTTATCTAGCCACTTTATCCACATGGATTTCTTCCAGAAGATAAATCTTTCAATCAGGATTTCTTTATGAGCTGCAGCCCTTGTATTGTGAGGTGTATATCAAAATTTCAAGACAAATTCTGTTATCCAGATTTTGTTAAATGGTACAAAAGCTTAAAAAACAAGAAACCTTAGATGTTTATTCATTCAAGTTAGAAAAACATGTTGTATCTTTTTTCTACTCAAGACAAGTGAATAAGGCTACTCTGTGTATTATCTTAAATATATAGAAAGTCCCATATATTAGATGAAATTAAGGCTCTAAAAAGAGTTTAGACTTACTGTAAAGCTTGTGTTAAACCAATTTCTGGTATATCTTGTTAATTTATTTATTCTTTACATTACTTTGTGATGCTACTCAAAGGATGCTGTCTTAAAAGCTCTATGAAAAATAGTCATGACGAATTTTAAATCTCCAATAATGAAGCTTAAATGTAAGAGTCATCACAGGTACCTCCTTCATCTTTCTTCTCTGAAATTTCCTCCCTCCTTTCCCCCAACCAGATTTGTTCTGCCATTCCCAGAGTTCTATTTTCTTGTTGACTATCAAGACTAGCTACTAGAGGTAGATAAAAATAATAATTTACATTCCATTATAAATTCACATATTTTTATCTTGCAAACTCTTCATTTTCATGTGTTTAAAATAAACCAGAAACTTCTACAAAATCCAAACTTCCAAGCCTATCTGGAAATACCTGTACATATTTAAATTTAAATATTTAATTTTAACAAAGTCTGGTATAAAATGCATCCCTCTGCATTTCCACAGCATTTCATATAAACTGATGTCATTCCCAGGTGTGTCAGATGGGCTGTGCCAGTTGTTCAGGGAATGGCTACACTCAACAAGCCCACACACCTCATCATGCACATTTTCTGTCCAGGAGCTCTGACAAAACCTCACAGGGCAACAAGGTCTTCAAGGATCTGTGTTTCCCTTTGAGTGCTTCATGAAGGTTTGAGTTATTCCCACCCTCATCTCAAAACTAACATGAAAGGTGTAACTGGCAGCCAAACCCTCTGAAATGGTGGGCTCAGTACAACACCAAGGTGTGTACCAAAGTCTGTGTGTCCCACCTGTCATCCCAGCTGTGGAACAGTGGGAACAGCAATCAGTCAGACAATGAAGGAAATGGTGAGGAAATCTACTTGACCTATTCTTGAATGATTTGTGACAAAGGTACATAGAATTTATTTTAATTTTCTTTGAACAACTGAAACTTGAATCAGAGTATTCATATTGCATCCTAATATGAAATTAGTCGGGCTTAAATGAACATGAGGAGATTTTTAGCAATCAAACAAATTCTTTAGATAGCCTAAAATTTTGGGTTTTATAAGCCTCGCAGAATTTGCTCTCAGACTAAATTTGACACATGCTGACAAATACCCCTTGGAGTTGGGTTTTAGTGCAAAAGCTTTTGTTTATAACAAAAACCCTCAGAAATGACTAAAAATCTAATTGTGTATCTATCCAAAGTGCAAGCATTTCCCCCACAATGAAATTACTTAATTATGGCATTTTCATTTTATTAAAAATGGCAAGCTTATTATGGTGCTTACAGTAAGCCACAGCAGAAGGATATTGACTCTTTGAAAAATCATTCAAAATTATGTAAACATCACTTCATTTGCAGTGCACAGTCCAATCTTTCCTATTAATGAAAGATTCCTTTAGCAATTTCCCATAGTAAAGTAGTTTATAGTATTTTCTAAATGACCTGAGCAACATCAGCTTTCAATGCAACAGTGTTACTTTGAAACCTTAGGAACTTTTTTTTTTTAATATTCCACCTGGGAGCTCATTTAAGAACTGCTCTTTTAAGAACTATGTCTTTCTTAATATTTTAACAAGTTTACAGACCTCCTGGGGTGCTCTGTTATATTGAAGTTGCTTCAGGAAAATGTTCTTGTTTCAGTTTTAAAGTTATTCAGGAGACTTTGTGAAAATTTACTGAATTGAAACAAGGTGAGTTGGATGACACCATACAGTGTCTGTTCCACTCCATTACACATTTATCTCTGCTAATTTTTTTCTTTCCTCCTTTTTTTCCAAAGTTGTATATTTTAGCATTCATCCTAGTTTTAACAGCTCATCCTTGAGCCTAATATTTTTGTTCCAAATCAGATCCTGTTGAAATTCTCCTCGGTGTCAGTGGACCTAGATAAGTACTTCTGCTTGTGCTCTGAATTTAGATGTCAAATATCCAGCCTCAATTTGCAAATAAGTGGCTACTGTCTTTCTTTTATCCCTTTACATGTCCTGATTGTGTAAGAAAGTTGTAGAAATTTCAAAATTGATGATGTAAAATGGAATTTATATGATGATGAATGAAAAATAAGAAGAAAAATCTCTCACTGATGGTTTTTCGTGCAAAAATATTTTAATATCAGTTGCTTGGATCATAGAGAAGATACATTAATTGTTGGTTTGCACACCATAGTCACTTATCTTTGCACAAAATTTAGTGGAAATTATTATTAAGGCTTTTTTACAAATATACTGATCAGGTGTGTCTGACTATGAAAAACATGATGTAGTTACTCAGGTGCAGTGGGTTCTCAGACTTGAAATCATATAGAAAAAGTGCAAAACTACATACAGGGCACAAGAATTCATTTCTTATGTGAAACTTAAAAAACTTGTTCTTTTTACATGTCTATAATAAAATTATATCAGGGCAAGCATGGCAGGTTTTCTTATCAGAAAATACATTCAAAATTAAAAAGAAAATTTAAATTTGCCTCATGGAAAATAAAAGGACTAATTCTGTTAAGAAGCACTATTCTCCCAATTATGAGTAGAAAAAAAGGAATTACCCATCTTTTATATGGACGGCATTGAGTTTTTCACCTCATAGATAAAACAGAGAAGTGAGTTAACTACTCTGGCAAATATATCTTTTGTTCTTCCTAAAAATAAACTGGAAGAAATTCTGGAAGCATAGATCCAAGAGAGGCAGGAAATTACTCTGATGTTTAGATGAACTATATAGAGCTGAATTTGTTTTTTAAAGGCTCTTTGCTATAAGAACACACCTGGCAGGCCACTCTAACTCAGGTGAGTTCCTGCACTCAGAAAAGCTCTGATCCACTGTCAGAGTGTGTCAAGAGTGTTTGAGCCAAGCGAGCATCACAAAGAGCTTTAACTCTCAGAAAGAATTTCTTAAGTTTTACTCATAATTCAGTAACCAGCCAGTGTGCATCAGAGTATTGGTGTCAAACATATAGCACGAACTTCCACCTAATCCTTCACTAATGCATCCATGTATTGCTCTACAATCAGTTTTTGTAGCTATATGTAGACTTTGATACTTTTCAAGCATATTTTTTGGCTTTTCTCTCAAGTCATCATGATTGCTGACCTTCATGGAATGTATCTTTTCTCCCACTGGAGCAAAGCATCTGCTTGAATTTGTCCTGTATAGAACCTTACACATGTATGAGAGAGTGGTGGGGTATTTATTTGGTGTACACATAGTTTATGTGTATCTGTCTGTGCATGTGTATGAAGATGTGCGTGTGTCTGTTTGATGTGTGTTCTGTGTATATATATTTATATACAGGTGATGGTGTACACCTGGAGCTCACTGCTGAATGTAGTTTAGGTTAGTGAGGGCACACACTCAGCCAGGAAGAGACATAACCTGAGGTGATATAACATGTAATTCTATGAAAACAAATTAGTAATCAAATGTAGAGGCAAATTAGATCAGCTTTTTTTTTTTTTTTCTGGCAGGAGCCAGGTGTTGGCAAATGCACAAGAAAACAAAACCTTCTGGTCACTGTTTCTGAATGATTTCAAATCCATTCCTCTATTTTAGCAGAGCTGAACCAGGACATATATTGGGCTAGAAACTCCTGAAGCAAATAGATGCTACAACATTTCAGTTACAGAAAAATTCACACTTTTCTCTTCATCTCAGCTCTCCCAGTCGACAAACATCAGCCCCTCCTCACGCAAGACCAAAACCCTTGCAAGAAATGCTCCATCACTTGTCCAACACACTAGCTGAATTCTCTATAGTGAATAGAAACTACTTTCAACAGCTCACTGGAAATATTTACACAGAATGAAACAGGACCATAAATACTGATCTAGCCAATGATATTTCCATGTAGAATTGAATATAATTATTGAAACTATTTGCCATTGCAGACTGAGTAATAATTTGTCTTTGCCATCTGGGTCATAATACCTTTTTATTGGCTGACAGAGGCTAAACCAGTCCATGCCAACCTCCAAAAAAACATTTAAGCAAATCCCAACAAAGTCTGGAATATTCAGTTCTAGGTAAAGATTAAGTCATTTTTAGACATAAGTGCCTGTACAATTTTTCCTTCCCAGAGATAAAAATGTCTCACACTGGATTAGCAGACAGGTATACGAGCTCTCCATCATCAACAATGTTTGGTCCCAGTTGCTTCAGAGGTAGAAGCAAAAGACCTCTGAATGCCCTGTTACAAGATCTTCTTTGTCTTGGGAAAGTTTTATTTTAATGTCCCATAGTCAGAGATTGAGTATTGCCCTTAAGCATGTAGCCATATATGCCTATCAAAACTTTTAAAATTTATTTTACTTTTGGACTACTACACCTTCGGAAGTAGTAACTGGCAGTCTAAGCCTAGTGACAGAACCATTGACAGTAGCTTCAAATAATAGAACTCATTCTTCCCCCCCAGGTCATTAGATGCCAGGAATACGAGAATGAGACATTTAATTAAAGAAAACTCAGTACTGAGTTCCAGAACCCACAACTCAGCCAATGAAACCAGGAAATTAGGGCTAGATCCTGGCCTGCAAAGTGCAGGTTTTTGCCCTCTGCCCCTATCCTTCACCCACATGGTACAGATCTAGTTTGAAAAATTTTGCCTTGGCAGGATGTCTGCTGTGATAGTAGAAAAAAAAATTAAGAGCAATTAAAAAAAAAATCCAGAGCAACTGCATTCTATATCCAAGTCAGGTCAATTCTTATTCAGTTGTGTTTAAGGCTTATGAACAAGAATTTCCAAGTTCCACTTAAGGCAGTAGAGAGACCAGATCCTTCAGACAGGACTCACAATAATTTAAATGTGGACAGAGCCTTAGAGGGTTATGCAGAACAAAATGTCTTCTGTCTTTTCCCAATCCACAGAATGATGAGCCATACTTACAAGAAGTTTGCAGAATGGAAACCACTTCAAGGGGACATTTAAAAGTCTAAGGAGAAAAAATGTCAGGAAAAAGCAGAGAGACTGGGACACGTGTGTATGCAAAGGTGCAGCAAATCCACCATTATGATGCTGTGGTTGCTGTTGGTTATTAGCAGTTGGTTATAGGTGCAGGTTTCCTTTTTTATGGTCAGCAGGAGACAGTAATAATTTCTGGGAGCTTCAGGAGGTTGGAAGAGGCCTCAAGTGTATCAAGTGAATGCCCAGTGACTCAAGGGGAAGCAGGCTTTAAGGAAAATATAATTTCTTAGAAGACCCTTGAGGAAGAAAATTTTTCTGGCTGTTGGCAGAGAACAATAAGGATATTAATGCCTTAAAATCATTGTAGATAGCAGCATGAAGATGGGGACAAAATATACAAAGAATAAATTGACCCATTCTTCCCTTTTGCTTCTTTCCCACACAGATGTCTGTCCATCTATGCCATTTTTTCTTTCTTTTTCCCAGACATCTTTACACCCTGGTCCTTACTATCACTATTTTTAAGGTCAGCCTGCATGATTGATAGCTACCATTTGTCCTCTTCCTTTGAGCCTTGAGAAGTCTTAGAACGAGGCATCATCCCAACTAAGGTGCAAAATAGCCATTTTGAAGGGCCCTTTAATAATATTAATCACAAAAAACCCAAAGCCAATGTTCCAGGAGAAACTAACCTCGCAATTTCCTGGCTGTGCCAAAAATCTCTAAACTGCGGCTACAGTAAATGGAGCATTTTACCTCTAATGTATTATTTTGTGTGCAGGGAGGAAAAAATGTCAGTCATTCTTTACAGTATTTTCACTGAATTCTCAGAATAAATTCATCTAGCTACTCCAAAATAAAATAAAATAAAATAAAATAAAATAAAATAAAATAAAATAAAATAAAATGGAAGGCAGGAAGTAATTTATCTTCTTCTTTGACTACAAATCTTCTATTAAAAGGGAAAGATAGAACTACAAGTTGACCTAAGTCAAGTACATCTGTTATTTTCTTGCCATGTACTATTTCTCTGGTTTATGTCCAGTTTGGTAAAGTTCCAAAGATCATTCCGGAGAAAATGTTAGAGAAAAACATACATACAATCATTGTCTGCTGATTGTAGGGAGAGGGGAGAAAGGCACATTTCGTTTTGAGAAATTATAAACTTGCCTATATTCTGTTGCATATTTAATGTAATGAGAACTTACTTTCTATGTGGGCATTTTCCCATTCTTAATTTGCTGAGTGAATAGCTGATTATTTGTGGTAATTTTATCACCACAATGCATTAATAAAACTCAGCATATGTTCCATAATATTCCCTGGGGAAGGTGCTTGTGATTACACCTAGTAAACATGAATATAACTAAGAAGAATTTGAGACAATTATTTCTGGTTTGGTTTTTTTTGTAGCTTTGTTTTTTTTTGTTTTGTTTTTTTAATTCATCAGTAGAAAGAGGAAAACAAGAAATTTAACATTGAAAACTGATACTTCAAATTTCCTTTTTTTTTAGGAGGAACAAAGGTTGTCATCAAAATTTTAGATCAAGGAGTCAACTTTCTCAGTATAAACAACTATAAAATTTCTACTAGCTTAACCCATCATCTCTCTACTTTTCAGAAAGAAAATATAGAAGTTGTTAGTTCATACGTAATACAAATTAAACATAAGCTTCCATTTATGATAAGTAAAATATTAATTTTTCTCTTCTGCTTTTAATTCTTCTGTATTTCTTTTCCTCTTGAGCCTGTCCAAGGCCAATTGTCCACATTCCACAGGATATAACTTAAATTTCACAAAAAAAAGAATATTTTTTTGCCAGGAGGAAAAGCAAAGGACATGAAGGAAAACTCTGATATTATATATGTCAATCTCAAAAATAAAATTTTCCAAACAATATATTTCTTCATCTTTTTGTCTTCCCCTTCCCTCCAAAAAATAGAAGACTAAAATAAGCCTTGTCTAGAATGTGTGTTCTGTCAAACTCATATATATTTTATTTGTCAAGGATTGACAAAGTGCTTTGTCAAATGAATCTGAGGCATATCACAATTTCCTTCATTACTCTCTTAAGGGTAAAAAAAAGACAAAAAAGGAGCAGAATCCTCCAAAAGTTAGTCATAGTATTTACTATGTTGGAAAATGCATTATTTTTTCTCTCTGTATGAACAGATCCCAGATTATTTTCCCTAAGGTTACAAAAATGCAAGTCAGAACTCATACTGACATCTCTACTATAAAAAAGTTGTAGAGGTTCTGTCAGTATAATACTGTGCCACTACGTCACCTCTACGCAAGCACTAACCAGGGTATTTTCTTTAGTTATTCTAGAAATTTCTGAATGGATAATCTTTAATTATCATATTATCTACCAGCATATTAATGTCTTTTTATCAAAGAAAGTTATGACAGGTTGATATATCCATGTGCTTTTTACTTATCTGAGCTCTTTTCCTTAGTGAAATGTCATTCCCAATTCATGGTTTGAAGCTTCTGGACAGAAGAAAATGAGCTCAGTCAAAGCTCAAACATAATGGAGTAATCAGAAAGAAAAAAGCTAATGGTTCTATCTAAAGCCATTTATTTTGTTCCCTGAAGCAATACTGCAGGCTCAGATGCATTAAGCAAGGTTAAATCAAATAGTCATGATGTCTGTATGTTCAATTATGCATAGCCCAAGCCAGAGACTCCTGAGCCAATCTTCCACAAAGCTATGCCAGTTTACACCTGTCAGAATCTGGCCATGTCTCAAATCTACTCAGATTTTTTTTCCCCAGCTGCAGACCATGTTATAAAAAATAATACCTGAATAATATGATGATCCAAGGATAATAATTATTTTGTTAAAATAACTTGAATGTGATTTTGATAGTGTCTTATATCACAGTTTAAACCATTTTTTTTGCAAGCCTCTAGTCATCTCCCACTCTCGTGTATGTGAAGAATAGGTTACTTTACATGTTACATCCCTATGCATTGTTCTGGTCAATGTCTTTGGGTGTTGGAGTCCAACTGCCACAACTCTTGGAGCAAAAAGGCTCAGCTGTGGAAATTTTTATAGGACAGATATTTTTAAAGAAATAATTTTAGATGGTTATTTACATGGGAAGTGAAAATATGCCAATAAATTTATTTAAAATATTTTATAGGTTTCAAATTTATTAAGCTTGCAGACAAGAATACATTTTATCAGTTGAAGAAATAATAAAAATTTCTATATTAAAGACATTAGAAATATTAATTACCTAACCATAACTACCTCACAATAACGTAATTTGTCTTGCAAGCAAATAGATAAACAGGAGTAGATAAAATAGATAAAATAGGAGTTAGAGGAGAAGCTTTTTATATTATTAAAATTTGAAGGAAGAAAATTATGGGAAGAAGTCTCAATTACCGTCTCTCAGTCTGATGTTCACTTCTACCAGTGATAGTGTAATACCTGGAATGGTAATTTAATTGCTTGTATAATAAATATTTTACAATTATCACATATATCAAGATAAAACAATCTTCTAGATATACCTCTTAAAAAACACTTTTTCAAAATAAAGAAATTAAATTTTTCTTTATATGTTTATTTTCCAGCTTTTTGCTTGTTTCAAAATTCCTAAATTTATAAAAGCCTCGTTACAAAATTTTAAAGGTCTCATCAAAATAAACTAAATCCTTTTTAATTTCTTGCTATACCTGATTTCAAAGCTGAAGCAGAAAACATTTTATTTCAAATTTCTATTTATATATCCACATATAGCATTTATCCATTCATTCATTCGACTTAAATTATACATTCATATAAAACCATCCACGGGCTATGCCACGTAGCATGCAAAGAGTCACTGGGGCAGTTAGTTAGCAAGGATATATATAGCCCCACTTTGCCTAAAGGATTAATATTCAACATCATATTTTTTTTTTCTCTGGTTGCTTCTTCTAAGGAAGACTTAACTACTAATTTCTCCATACATTTCATATACATACCCATTTAAAAAGAATAGCTGTGGTTTTAAAATTCTACTTCAGTAAGCTAACTGTAATTACAAATGCATATTGTGTATTAATCTAGGGATAGGATGCCTTTTCCTAGTAAAGGAATGAGATCTGGCCCCAAGAAACTTTAGGCTTTGCCTTTGAATTGCCTTTGTAGGGCAAAGGCATTTTACTGACTTCTCTGAATATTGTCATTAAACTCATAATAGGGATTAAAATTTTGAAAATATTTATCTTTTTTACATTTTGAACAACCAGTTTGATGTGTACTTTTAAGATAAACTTTCAACACAATTCATCACTTGTAATTATGAGACATAATTTGTTGCTGTTAATTACTAATGTTACTCAATTTCATTAATATTACTATTAGCTCTCCTCTCCAAAATCATTAATGCATAAACTTAATGATGAATCTTACATTGTTTGCCCTCTTGAAATTTATTTTCATGAAGTCACACTTTACAACTGTCAAAATTAAAGTCTGAACCATTCTGTTTTCACTGCACTAATATGACCAAATTCAAGGCATTAGTTATGCATTTCCATAGGCTGTTCTGAGGGTTGGGTTTTTTTCTCAAATTATTGTAAATTTCAATATCCCAGACTGTGAGAGATCACAAGAAGTGTCATTCCAGACAGGTGTTTGTCCAATGTGTCCTGATGGACCCGAAAGAGAAAATTTCTTAGCAGTCACCTCCTTCTTTGCCCATCACTGCTGAAGAGAAGAACACAGTAGTGCATGGAACAGGATTATTAAAAGATTACTGTTATATTCTACCTTTCCTTAGTGTGATGACCCTTGTTATTTTCCTTGAGCCCATAATACCATGCATCTGGAAGTAAGCTGCTGCCAAAAGCACTCAGTCTCCAAATACTGCCAATGTGCAGTTTCTGTCCCAGGTACCACAGTGGCTGAAAATCTTTCTCACATGAGCATGTGGAAAAAGAAAAAGTCTAAGTACTTTTAAACCTATTTTCCTGAAAATTTCAAGTTTCTGTTCTTTTTTAATAATGGCACAGCCTTCTAAGTGCTTCCACAGTCATGATTTAAAAAATATTAAAATCTTCTGCAGCTGCCAACTACATATTTCTTCTCACCTGCAAATTCTCTTGAGTAGTAGCTTTGTCACTATGCATGTTATAAGTAGACACCTGAGAAAGGAAAACAGAACAAGAAAGAATGTTTTTTACTGTTTCAGGAAAATTTTTCCTAGACCATAATTATTAATAAAAATCTGGTACCTGTGGACCAGGGGAATATCTTGTATTTTGGTTTAATAATGTTGTTTCTATATCAGGAACAATATAATGACATTTCATTTCTGACAAAATGCAGTAAAAGAAAAATCAAGTTTGCATAATCTTTGATAATTCGTCTTGGCTTTGCATTACGATATCTTGTGGCATGTCACCAACATAATTCAGTTTCCCTAAGCTCTGCAAAAAACTTAAGCAATCAAGAGGATTTGGAGTACAGTCAAGCCACATAAGATCATATTTCCTGGTGGAGAAACACCCAATCAGTCTGCAACATTCAATATTTTAACAGCCCTATTAGTGCTACCAATTCAAAGACAATTCTGACAATAGCACAACTTAAAGACAACAGCAAAAAAAATTAGGTAACAGAAGATGAGACATTTATTCAAGGTAATTTCATATACTACCATTTTAATGGTCTTAATTTTATTTCTAAGCCACTAAATTATCCACTACTATTATTAAAATAATCACATACATACACTTAGACAAAATAATTAACACTCTTTCTAGAAAAATGAGTTGAGTAACAGAAAAGCTGGTGTCATAAAAGAGAACACAAAGATGAAAAGTCTAACATCAAAATAATAAAACAAGTTCCATGCTTGCTTCCTTAAAGTATGGTAAAGTATGCTTAATTTTTAATCACCAGAACTTTTCACTGCCTGCTAATTCTTTTCAACATGCAATACAGTCAGCATATGGCAGTGGATGAGTAGAGGTACTGAGGTGTAGGACCACAGCAAGTAGGGAATGAGTGGTGTACCCCATGTAATGCACCTCCATCTAGAAGTCATCAAAGAGAGAAAATGTGGGATTTCAAGAACAAATAGCATGGTTGTACTTGATCTTTCCCAGGAGACAGAAGCCTTTGTTCTGTCTCACTGTCCTTCAGCTGGAACTGACAGGAGGAGGCCTGGTCCCTGATGTATATCCTGTTCCTTTTTCTGAGAACATATATGGAAAAGGTGTCCGTGTGTTAAAATATACCTGTACAGCCTTGCCGATGCATCTGCCATGATACAAACCAGTTATTTTACAGAAACATGAGCACAGGCCACATTAATCTTCAGATTATGCACTGTTACACACTGCACAGCAATCTGAACACCTTCAATGTTGTGCTGGTTCTGGCTGGGGGAGAGTGGCTGTATTTTGGGTTTGTGCTGAACACAGGGTTGAGAATGCAGAGCTCTTTTTGTTATTGCTGAGCAGGATTTACCCAGAGCCAAGGCCTCTTCAGCTTTTCCTACTGCCACACTGGTGAGGAAACTGGGGTTGCATGGAAGGTTGGGAGGAAACACAGCCAGGACAGGTGACCCAAACTGACCAAAGGGATTTTCCTGATGATATGGCATCATGCTCAGTGTATAAAGTGGGGTGAAGAGGGAGGAAAAGATGGGGTTTCTGGAGTGATGGTGTTTGTCTTCCCAAATGTCCAGCTCTCCTGGAAATGGCTGAACACCTGCCTGCCCATGGGAAGCAGTGAATTTGCTTTGCTTTTTTGCCCTTTTTTGCTTTGTTTTTATGCACAGCTTTTGCTTTCCCAATTAAATTGTCTTTATTTCAACCCATGGGTTCTCTAGCTTTCATCCTCTGATTTTCTCCTCAGTCCTACTGGTGGAGGAGTGTGCAAAAGGTAATTGACTGCTGGCTAGGGTTAAGCCACAACAAATGCAAAAATGAAGTGATAGAAAGCGTGACCTTAAAGTACCCCCAAAACCCATAGAGAAAGGGCAGTGCATAGAAGTGCTAGTTAATTGATCTCAGTATATTATTCAGAAGGACATAGAGATGCTGAGGAAGAAAACTGAAAGACTGTGTTAATGCTGATACAGGAGAAGTAACAAAGGATGAAATTCATAAGCCACACCTTGATAATCAGCAAGAGAGGAAATATATTCTGTCAGTCCAACCACCCATAGATCTTGGAAGTTTCCATCATTTCCAGTACCTTCCTTCACAGCACAGATCACCTTACCTTCCCTACATCTCTGGTTGTTCAGCATTTCCAAACTACTGTGTCCAGAAAACCCTTTGTTCAACTTCATACTCAATCTTTGTATCATACCCCAAGCCCGATCTGCTTTTAATAGGTATGGGAAAGTTGAAGTTAGATAAAATAAGGACAGAAGAAAAGTCTTGGTAAGCATGCAAATCTTGAACAATCAGTCATAGATACCAACTAATTTGTACCATACCGCAAACTAAGTGAAGCCATTATGTTGACAGATGCTTCCACAGATCCAGTCTTGAATCAGATTTCTCTCCATTTGGCCTGGTGTCCAGGGCAGGCAGTAAGTATCTATAGCTGTACTCAAACCATTCTGCTCTGTGCCCCATGCACAGAGACACATTTTTCCACATAAACAGGCTGCAGCTAATAGTGGGCCAATTGCTTGTAGTCAGCTCCCACTTTCTTTGGAAAAACTCTCTGCCTGCCTCAAACACAATAAGCAGCAATATTATCAAAGTCAGTAAAATTCAAATGATCCTGGTTTGTCTTGGTTTTCCAACAGGTACTCTCTGATTAGCAAAAGTTAAAAGTTTCTGCTGGTCCCACTGAAACAATTACTAAAGTGAGTTAAAAAAACTCTAATAAAAACAATAATAATAAACGTTTAATAATAAATATAAAGGAAAAGGAACTTTCTTTGTGCAGTGACTTTGGATGCTCATATCATGTCTTATATACAGAGCCTGAAAAAGGAGTCATTGCAGAAAACCACAGATGGAACCCTTGCTGTAAAGACTTACAGGTTTCCTGGAGCCAGGCTGTTTTCAAAAAGTGATAATGCTAAGAGAGAACACAGAAGCCCTGGGGAGAACCTGAAGAGGAAACTATAATGATCCAGAAGTAATTGAAAAAAGAGAAATGGGGGATAAGCCAGATTAGTACAAGCATCCAAAATAAAAGTTCTCTTCCTTGTTTTCCAGAGTAATTAGGCTGATCATTTGCAGAATTTTTTCATTTAGAAGTTGCACAGAAACATTTTTATATGTAAAGCTCAAAATTAGGAAAGCATTATAAATTCTCTAAATATAACAATGAAAATAAAAGTGAATTTACTTGTATATAATTGTACAATATGATTTATAACCACAAGTAACCTATGATAAGAGAGACTGGTTTTCTTTCAGTTTATCTCAAAGAACTGCAACTGTACACAAAGAAGAAACTTCCTTTTAACTGAAGACAAAACATGGTGGGAATCATTTTACTGTAAGAATAATTTTCTTACTAAGGGAAAGAATGACATGTTGCATTTACTGTCAGTCATGCTTCATCCAAAACACTTTGACAGAATATATATATTACATGATTTAAGAGTCTGCTACTTCATAAGTTGCCACAATGTTAAGTTTTTGTGGTTTTGCAGTAATGTTTTTAAACAAGTAAAAGTGTCATAAGTGATAATCCAGGAAACCCAGACTGTTTCTGTTTGCTTGCTTATTTTTTATGTTATAAGTTAGGCTCAATATAATCCTGCCTTTGTGTCATCAACTCTACATCAGACAGTCATAGATCATAATGCAGTATTCAGTGCCACAGTTTGCACTGAGGATTAATGCTTTCGGCATCCTGGAACAAAACAATGATTGAATGGGACTTCTCTTTACATTTTGCTTTTTGTCTGAGGGAGGGTGACTGCAGTCACTTCTGTTTAAAATTCTAAACCTGGCCTTTAAAGTCAAAATAGAAGGGGAAAAGTGTTACATCATTTAACCAAATACCATATATTCTCTCCCCCCACCCCCCAAGAAAAAAAGTGTTTGGCTTTATCTACTGAACTCCTACCTCTGATAGCAGCTGTTGTCTTGGCATTTTGCCTGTAATAAGGGAAAAGAGGTGGAAAGAAGAATAGAGAATAAAAAAGAGAGGAAAATAAAAGGGCAGGGGGGAAGGGGGAAGAAAAGAAAAAAGGGAAAAAGAAAGCGAAAAAAGAAAAGGAAAAAGAAAAAGAAAAAGATTAAAAAGAATAAATATTTTTAAATGTTTTAGACATGTAGTTTATGCATTGGTGAATGATTCTTTATACTACTCTTTATAAATATTTATGGGATATTTGGTTTATTTTGTGATTTTGTTTCAACTTTTAAGGAGTGCCGTTAATGTGATTAATTAACAAGAATTTATTGGCTAAAAAGTCTGCACAGCCAAACATATGTGATTTTTAAAATGTATTTTTTCAGGTGAAACTATAAAATAGGGTCCTAATTAAGCCCTGCTGTTTCCTGAGATTTTTTGTGCACTACGCTGGGAAGGAAAGTTACATGGAACTTTACTTGATCATGGAAGAAAAATCTGGAGAGTAAATTCAAGCATTCTATTCAGTTTTTAAATATAGTCTTCTCTTGAGGGCTACAGTGAATTTATGCTCATGTTAAACATTAAAGTTCTGTTATGGGGCCAAATAAGGGGAAAACTCAAATCAGCTCAAACATCACGAGGGTAAAACTTCAGCACCACTGCAGCAGACACACCAGCCCTTCTACATTTGCTCTGAAATGCTGTGATTGATCACAGAATCTGTTATTATGACATTCTATTACATGCATTCTCTTCCCATTACTTTGCTAAATTGGGAAGCTTATTTTCTATAATATAAAACAATTTGTAATAAACATAGTGTATATGAAAGGGATTTTAAGCTTTGGAATTTGCTTTGCGGGGAACCAAAACTATACTATATTCCAGTGAGATCTTAACCCACTTCAAAGGGAAGTTCTTTATAAAAATTGAGGGGGATGTTTAGCATAATCAGTGATTTGTGCAAATTTCTGACAGAATCTGAGTTTATCTCCTGTGAGGTATCTGCATAGTTAAGACTTAGATGTGCAAGTACAAACATAGGAACTTGAACCCTGTCAAAAAGCACAGCCACTTCAACAAAATGCCAAACGTTACCACGGAATTCACAGAAAATGATAAGCAAAGTTTCTAGAATTGCAAAGGACTTTTTTTTTTCAATAAATCAGGAATAAACTACTACATTCCCTGTTACTTAAGGGCTCAACTTCAATTCACATGTATGTATTTGTAGCAAAAATAACCTCACCAACAGCATTTTTAAGTAAATCTTTTAAA
This sequence comes from Petroica traversi, assembly GCA_025920805.1. Classification (NCBI taxonomy): domain Eukaryota; kingdom Metazoa; phylum Chordata; class Aves; order Passeriformes; family Petroicidae; genus Petroica; species Petroica traversi. The sequence continues at coordinate 12,043,957 of JAHLSL010000062.1, read as the reverse complement.
GCAAATAGTAAAATATTCTTGCTGTCATTTTTACCTGTAAATCCTGCTTCAGTTATTTTTCACTGAAATACAGAAGAGGAGTTTGGATGAAAATTAATTGTGTACAAGTTAATGTCCTTCTATATAAGTTCTTCTACAGCTTAATCCCTGACTGGTTTGGGTTAGAAAAAGTGACCATGGTATGTGTTATTTACACATCATTGACCTTCTTGTTCCCCTTGCTCCATACATATCATATTTTGGGAAAATGTAAATTATTTCCATTTTCTTTCCTGTGTTGGATTCCATTTTATCTCTTCTACACAGAACTTCTAGATGCAAATTAAATCCAGGATGCAGCTTTTGGCTTAGAAATGAACAGTCATAGAACTTCATAAAGACACTCATCCCCTTAATTTTAATTTTATTTTTTAAATACTTTTATACTTGACATGACCTTATATAAACTAGGCAAGTGACATTCCCCTAAAATGGGCCTTGAAACAAGGCTTCCTCAAGGTACCTCCCATTGTTCTTAGTCTTCTTTAGGCACCAAGGTAAGCTCCAAAAATCCCATCCCTTGACTTTTCAAGTGTCTCATGCAAAATGCTGCCATCTTCTCTCAGCTCGAAGAATGGGACTCGTACAAGAGCACATTACTGAACAATAGCGCTGTGACAGCCAGACACCCTCCTCCACAATGGTGTGCCTTGACAAAAATCCTTGCTGACCCCCTTCAGCACAGTCAAACTTGCCTTGTCATGGTAGCCATGTCAATGAAAGGCATATTCCAATGAATAAAACGTTAGGATGTACCTATTCCATCCAGCTGCACTGGAGGAAGACACATAAACTGCTTTTGCTGAAAGAGATATTTGTAGCACATGCAAAAACACTGAAGAAATAATTTTTCAGGGGATTTCTGAAATCTCTTCAGCTATTCACATCAGTAAGTCTTTTAATAGCAAGCTTTTGTAATGAGATTGAAAGGCATTTTGCACATCCAATGTCCTATAGAAACAAAATCCAACTTTTAAAATATTTTTCCAGTTGTCTTGTCTACAAAAAGCCGGCAATGCCTGTGAAGGATGGTTTTTGCTTAGGTTTTCTCCCCTTTTGAGCAGGTTTTAGGCCTTGGGCTATTGGTATCCAAGTAGTTAAAACTACATCAGCAGTAATAGCTATGAGCTCATCTTGTATAAGCACATTTTTAGTTAAACACCGCAATCTTGGAAAAAAATGTTAGTGTGCTTAAACAGCCTGGCTCAGAATAGCTCACAATATGACGCATACCACAGGAAATAAAGTGGTATGAGGCACCTACAAAATATTTTTCAAACAAGTCATTGAAGCTGTAAGCCCCATGCCTCAGCTTTAGGAAGTCACTTATTAAGAATCAACACCAGCCGTGCCAAGCTAAGCTCTTGCTCTTGGTGATTTTCCAATTGAATATTCAGGGCCCTGTCTCGGTCTTGTTTTCAGGGAAGTACATGCCTGGAATGTTAGCAAGCTATTTGCTGGAAAAAATGCCCACAACAGGCCCAATGTTGATCACATTAATGCATTTGAGTGGGTATAGAGTGCAAATGATTGAAAGTGCTTCCAGATCTTGGTTGCTGGGGACAAAGCAGGCTCTGTTCTCTGATCTGATGGTCATTTTTTTCAGCGGAGGATGTGGTGCAGGAAGAGGGAACAGTGCCAATCTCTGTCTAATGGCTCCAAACAGGGCCTGGGCCTGGCTCTTTGGATGCTGATGAGTGGGAAATGAAACACAGATGGGTCAGATGGGTAAGGAGAGGGGGGATTACAGGTCAGGCCAAAGAGTTGGAATAAATTAAGTGCTTATGAGGTACAGAATGGCACATTGTTAAAGCAAACGGGCAGGGAAAAAACATTTCAGCATTGTTAGGCACAGTGTGTAGAAAAAAACATTCCATCTTCCCAGACCCCTTTCGCCTATCACATCCTCATTGGGATTACTGCCTCCTTGATATATGAATTGCTTTCTTTACCATGGGTACTGCAAGGCTGTGCTGCTCTGCAGTACCTAAGAGGTGGTAATTTTCCAGTAAACACTTCAGATGTCATTTACTGGGAGGAATACTTTGGCTCATGCTCCTGATCAGAAGATAGCCTGATTCCTAACTCCCTACAGATTTCCAACAAAAGGGGAGGTAACCACATATATATACTCTGGGGAAATTAGGTGACAGAAGGAGTATTTCATGCATTCTCAAAATGCTGAGTCCATGCTTGTGTTTGTTGCTTTCAAACCTTGCATCTAGATGAAAGAAAATTATTTGGTTTAAAGGACCCCTTCTAAAAGGTTCTGATTAAGAAATAAAACTAAGGGATTTTACTGGAAACATGCAACAGGAAATTTTACCTCTTATACCAAAGAAACCCCCTCATCACATCCATATAAAAGATGTTTATATTAAATAATATTGACTGCACTTATTTTTGGCATCCCTATTCCATACATAATAACCAAAAGTGCATTGATGAACTCCCAAACTCTCCGCTGACTTGCACAAATGTAGGGTTACAGATTTGGAAACCATCATGTTAATAAAACTTGAAAGAAAAAATCGTGCCCATGACTTTAAAAAGTTTTCACCAGCTATTATTCTTCTGTCCTCAAGTGCAGGTTCTTTCTTGACCTATGAGTATTTAGCCCTCCTGCAAAGATGATTGAATAGGACAGGTGAAATAAATCCAGGTCCTCCCACACATCATGGCTAGAAATCAGGTGAGAGTCATCATAATATATTACATGTGTGTATCAAAATTGAGATCAAAGCTATAAAATACATAAAATACTAGTAACAGAATGGCTAAAAGAACTCTTGAACAGCAGAGGAAGAACCTCTTAAGTGCCTTTAGGCACAGAAAGCCAGTTATCTCTTGAGCAGCAGAAATGGCTGGGATATGCATCTTCTCCTTTTCCATCAGCTTTCCCACCATGACCCACTGAGGTGTTGCCCATCGGTAACATCTCAGAATTTCCCAGAAACTATTTTTCTTTTCCTGTCTTCCTCCTTCCCGGATGATAGATCCACAGACCTCTGTTCTACGTGTGCTGATGAGGGAAAGAGAAGACATGTATGGAGAGATCAGCGGCCATGCCAGAGCAGATACTGTGGTGTTCACTTCACAGTATTTTCATGGGTGGAAACACTGAGGGAAGGAAAATATATTAATCGATCTGGAGAGTTTGACCTTTCATCATCCAGTGATCATTAGAAAACTTGAGAGAACTTTGTATTTTTAAGACAATGTTTTATTGAATTTGTTGAGGCAGATTGCAAGAGGTATTCCGAGTGGAGCATCAGGAGATCTAAAGAAACAGATATACTGATGGTCAAGATTTTGCAGGAAATAATGTGTGAAAGAATTAGGGTAATAGAAACAGAAATAATGGAGGAAAAAAAGAAGAAGAAGAAACACAAGTTCATGAAAGTAAAAATAGAAACACCGTTATAAGAAATGGTCTTCCTATAGCAGAAAAAAACCAAAACAACGATCTTCTGGGGGAAGAGAAAGGGAAGGTAGGGCATGGAAACATTCAGATGAGAAACCTTCATCTTGCTAGAGGAACAAGGTAGATCAATTTTTTAAACTGCTTTGCTCCTTCCTGATCAAGAGAGGGGGCTTAGTCTTGGTAGAAAGAAGAACAGAGTAGGCACCAGACTCATCTGAAAGACTGGTGTTTACCCAGTCAGAAGGGAATCAGGAGAGCTCAGGCTGGAATGCAGCATGCCTTGAGCTCCTATACAGTACCACACTGTCTGACCTCCACAGTGTTTCTCACAGCCAATGGCAAAGATTTCTTTTCCTTTTAGTTACTCCTCTGAGCAAGCGGCAAGACATATAGCAACATGCAAAGCCATGGATGTCTCTCTCTTCCAAATTTCCGCTCAATCTAGACAGCTATTTTTTAAATAACTGCAATTGGCCTCTCTAAATTAAAGCAGCATTTCCAGTGGTTTCGGTCCTAGTTCAGACTGAAAGGAGATTCAATTTTAGAAAAAAATTGTAGGATGAGGGGACTACATCATATTTGCAAGGAATAAAAGTGTGAATCAATTCAAAGCATGAACCGTTGCGAGTGCATTTTGCAATATCCCATTATCTCTCAAAATATTGAATATAAGCCCCTATTGTAAGAAATTTATATAACTTGCTTGCCAGACACTGACCCATACCTAGTATGGGGTGAATGGCTTTGCTGAAAAGCCCTGGTTGTGGTCATGCTCTGTCCATGCAGGACACATCCTTGGGCTTGGGTCATCCTTCAAGGTAGAACAGGCAGAAGCGTCCATCTAGGTTGTCTTGCAGAAAGCACACACAGAAATGTGCGGACTGTAAGCAATTAAAAATTACTGAAGATTATGATCTGAAGATCCCTAAGGCAGTGTAGACATAGGTACTATAGTCTTGGAGAAGGTAAAAGGAGCCTTTGTGATCCTACAAAATTTCGGCAAAGTTCCCTCATCATAATATAACATTAGGTAGCAGCCATCAGAATTACAGTGAGGGAAAGTGAGATCATTTTGCATGGCTAAAAAACAGTCTAGGCATTGTAAAAGGAATGCATTTCACCATGCTTTGATATCTCCAACCTGCCTGTTCTCCCAGCACATAAGGACTTTTCTAGCATGAAACATGACTGAATTCTTCCTCACCTTTGAGGGAAAAGTTTTCCTTACAGAGTTGTAAAGTTCAAAGTAGAAGGAAACCCACATTAGAGCTAAATTTGTCTACTACTCAGAAACACTTCTTGGTTTAACAATAAATGATATTGTTTATTATTAGGCAAAATATTATATCTAGTTGGGAAGCTGTTGTTAATGTCCCTCTCAAGGTTCTTTATAAAACCTTTCCAGTGGTTTCAAATGCTGTTAAGTAACCTAAACCTCAGAAATTAAAAAAAGCTTTCCATCTTCCAGAGCAAATGCAGATTTTAGCTCTAATATTTATTCATGATGAATTAATGATATTAAATAGCCAACCCCTAAATTACTCTCTAAGATAATGAGAGGTATTAGGTACTTAGGATGATGGAGCCACTTAGGTAATGAAGTGAAAGAACCTAGATGGAAAAATAGATCTGATTCCCAAAACCACGATTTGTGAGGAGTGTTTTTCTAAATAAGAAGGGTAACTCAGTATGTAAAAACAGCAATGGAAAGGGAAACTGGTCCAACTTATGCAAAAAGCCTCACTCTTCAGTATTTGCTAATTCTCAACCCTGCCTCTCCGGCCTTTGCTTTTAGAACAAGGCTTCTTTAACTGCTGCTGATGCAATACCTAAAAGCAGGGCTCAGCCTTCAATGTCCGGTGTTAAACTGGTGCTGTGCTGCTAATGTGCTCCATTGTATGGCACTGCAAAGAGCAAAGCCCTCGTGCAGTAAGCATCCTCATAGGAAATTATTCCATTATCTGATACATGTCACAGAGGATTTCCTCCTATGTAAAACTTTGACACAAATTGCTGAGCTACGAGATTTATCCATTTACTCTGCCATGTTTTTCACAAGATTTTACCCTCTTGAACAGAGACATTGCCTTAAAAATCTACTTCTGTACAAAGAAAATTAATTTTAAAATATAAAAAATTCAGTATAGCACTTACTCTGTCAAGAAGTGTTTTTCCTAGAGTGGGAGATTCTTGAAGCAGATTTAGCTGAATACAGTACATTATGACCTTTGGAATAAAATGAAAAGCCTGTGGGCAATACCAGATTTTGGCAGGATGCTGTTGTCGCTTTTCAGTTTTCACTTCAGCCACTGGCCAAATGCCACACCACAGCCTTGTTCTAACAGTGTAGCTCACACCACAGCCATCACCATCCCATGTCCTAAATGCCCTACACCAACCACCACCTACTCTGAAATAAAACATTGCCTGTCATCTCTTGCTGCATATTCCTCATAGAATAGCAGCAGAGGTATTCTGTAAGTACAAGTTGTAGATGCCTCAGAAATATTCATGTAGTTTCACTTTTACTGTGCCCAGGATTTCTGCTCCTAGTTTGTCATTTAATTTTTTGATATTGTTTTTCTGGATTGATTGTCTGTTGCAGAGATCTATGGATAAAGGGGAAAAAACCAAACCAGCAAACAATTTTATACTTTTAAGGATCAATTTGACTTATTTTAGATGTTCATCTGGGTAACTGTCAATTAATGAAAATATCACCCCAAAGTTCTGAATCTAGAACTCAATACAGAAGCGCTTCCTTAGAAATTCCTATGTTTGGTCTCAAATTATATAACTATTCCACAGAACATATTCTTTCTCTGCCTGTTACTTTTCCTGAAAACATTTGGCTAATTACTTTTGGGAAATCCTGACTTACTGTGGAGCAAGTTCTGAGCTTTTGCTCAGATATAACTCAGATAATTTCCCTTGGAAGGCAAGAGCTAGACAGCTTATGTTAAACCAGAATGAAAATCAGGGGATCTTCCTGGAGTTATTAACTTATTTTTCCCTCCCTCATTGTGGTACTTTGCTCTAGGTACATAGAAGAGGTTAGCAGTTTTCAGATATACACAGTTTTGATGAAAAGCACTGAGTAAGTAAGTTCCAAAAATTGTTTTCAGTATCTCAGGCTTTCTGGAAGTGGAGTTTTCTTTTCCTTCTGGCAGATGTGTGAGCACCAGGAACCCAGAGGGCTGCAGACAGCTCATCAAGAGCTGCAGCTTGAGAAAAGAGTATCTGACTTCAGAATTTGCCAGGCATACCAGAAGATCCATTTTCCTCACCTTCCCAAGACAAAATCTATCATCCAACTTGATCAATGATGGGAAAAAAAGATCAGGCACATTGTTCTTCCAATGCCACATTCAGTATATTTGGTCTTTTCACACACTCTGCTGAAGATGATAGTTGTAATTGTTGGCTTGCAGACATTTTCTAACTTAAATTAATTCCAGGAAAAAGAATCAATTGTTGAATGGCTAAAGGAAGTAGTGGGTAGGACTCCAGCATCTGGCTGGTGTACAGGTGTCACATGAGAAAGCTTTGCACATCTGTGCAAACAGATGAGGACTAAGATGATGAAGGTAAAAAAAAATAAAATGAAGGTTTTTGTCTTAATACTGCAGAATAAAATTATGAACTAAAATCCTTTGCATCTGATAGGAGGGATTGATGGAAATCATTGAAAGATATCAACAGGGAGGAAGGTTGAAATTCAAGGTGCAAAATAAATACAAATCAAAGATACAATCATATAACAAGAGATTTTCTCCCTATGATACATTTTCAGAAATGTTAATTATTAATATTGGAGAATAATGCTGGGTTGTTACACCCTGTGTCTTTGAAGTTGCAGTACCAGATGGATTAGGGGTCCATGAACAATCTGTCATGACTGATCATATTCTAAAATACAGCAAAGTTAATTGCTGTGCCTCGTATGGCCAAAAAAAAGAGTAGCAGCAGCAGTGAGCCACATTGTCAGTTGTGTAGTACCAGTTTTATGCCAACAAGGTTTCAGTGCAGTTCAGTTGCACTGGTATAAAACTTGTGCAAAGTGTTGAAAGCCGTGCCTGATGTATCTACCCCTCTTGCTTGAAAATCAATATTAGCAAGGTTTTCCAGACGTTGTAGTGCCTGTACGAGCTGCTTTTCTTGGACCACTCTTGGGCTGCACAGGATCACTGCAGAGGAGGAGGGGAGTGACTGTTCAGATCTACCACAAGGCCTGAACTCTGTTCCCCAGTCAGCGTCATGCTCTGATTTATAGCCTGATCCAAAAATCTTACCTACAATGCAGCTATATCAACACCTGCATTCTGGGAAAACAAATGCTTTTTAAGGTGAGATTGTTGGGTATAAATAAACTGCAAAGCATAAAGCTGGCTCAGAGCCAGGCCCAACAACAGGCATCAGGCACTGCAATGCTCAGTGTTGCTGGTTTCAGAATTAACTATTAAAGGGATCATTAAAATGACATGTAAAATCAGCCTGTTACTGTGAGGTGCTAAGTGCTTCCATTGAAATGCTTAAAGGAAGCTGAGCCTTCTCAGCATTTTAAAAGATTAGACCCATATTTTCCAAAAATGTGATGAAATTGTGCTTTTTTTTTTTTTTTTTTTTACCTCTTGTCCAATCAATTTCCTGAATGAGTGCTGAGTTCGCAGAAGGGGCAGCACGTGTTGCATTCAGTTTAAAAATTTACTAACCATTTCTCTTTTTCTTTTTTAGCTGATGTATATGGTGTGCTGTGAACACCAAAAGTTCATGTTAATTTATTTATCATTAAAAATAAGGAAATGAGGCTAAGGAGCAAGAAGCAAAAGTCTGGAAAGTGTGAAAGTATGTTTTGTACTCATTACTTACTATAGAAAGAAAGATCTAGAAAGGTACTATTTTTGTTTCACTCGATAATCTCAAAGGGGCACCAAATAAATTGAGGGTGACTGAACTATTAAAACTGCTTATTTAATGGCTTCTCTCTTACTAAGGGAAAAACTTTTCAGTCTGTTTAGACTGAAACAATCTAGGTGGAAAAAACCTGGTCCCACGGATTTGTTTTGGCGCCAGTTAGAAACCCCTCTGCCTCAGCTGCTTCATTTTGATATTATTTAGTTACATTTCCATCAAGATGAACATGATGACTTCAGTGGAGGCCGTCTCTAGATACAGCAGAGATTAAAGGGTAATTGTTCTCATACATAAAACTATATCAGGTTCAATGGCTGTCTGTCAGATAGGTATCTAACTACGTTGGTTTCTACCACAATCCAAGTAGTGATCATACCCCTAAAGTAAACATTCACTTAAATATTTCTCTCCTTAGGGAAACACTTTGGTCTCTTGGTACAAACAAAATGCCTAAGCTGATTTGGAAAAATAATCTGGGGAAGCTCTTCATAGAAATGCTAATACAGGGTGGAAGGAAGACTGTTGTGGAGTGAGGAAAGCAAGGAGGAAACTGGCTGGATTTTTAGCACAGAGGAAGGCAATGAAAGGGATGCTAGGAAACAAGGGGCTTCTTTCCTAATATCTGAAGTGGGGTTTTTCTTCTGGCTAAATTGGTGCATAATTGTTCCCTGTATTTAGGGAATAGGTGGCTCCTAGCTCAGGTTACATGTTATAAACATAATGTAATCTCAGCAGTTATTATGTCTTGTACTTATTTTATGCTTAGACAAATTTGATCCATTGTTTCAGAGAATCCCAAACATGACTGCTAGCTTTTCATTAGCCAAGGAACATGAATTTTACTAGGTGCTAACTAATGACTGAGTAGCTCCACTGAAAGATCAAATAAGACCAAAAATTTAATATGTTTCTATTCATATGCTGGTTTTCCCAATCTGCAAAAACAGAAACAGGTTTTCATTGTGCTGCAATTACTATAATCACTGTTAGAGTTTATCTTTTCAAGTACAGCCATATTATCTCTTCAATTATAACCATTAATTTGAATGCAATACATAGTGTCAGCTTTCCAAACTAAAGTGGATGGAATTGTAAACTTCATGAATATTCCAAACCAGAAAGACAGGACGGAAATACAACATCAAAATCTGAGAAAGTTAATAAGGTTTAGCTTAGTAGGAAATATTGTATTACTAGAGGGAGGTTTAAAATCGCTTCAGAAAAATAGAAGTTCAGGAGCCATTTCTCTTTTTAAAAATATGTCACAGTCAGTAGTCATGAAAAAGATGATTTATTGCAGGATCCTATGCCTAAGTTATAGGTTTTCAGTTGCAAGTGTGTGCTTACATGCTTTTCCAAATAGAAGTGTATTTAAGCAAGTGTTTAATTTCAGTATTGAACTAGTGCCTTGAAGGTCTGAGAGGATGCCCCTCAAGCCTGGATTTATCTACCTACTTTCAACCACTTAGGAGAGACATACCTAAAATAGGAGCCTTGTCATCCTACTCCCTCTCTACTGGGAGATTTATTGAATAAAGATGGAGTTTAGGGCAAAGTAGCCTCCACAGTTAAATTCTTAGGTTCAGTGGGATGAATCCAGCCCAAACATGAACTGAATCTAATCTAAATAAATGGTATTTTTGCTTTCAAGCCATGTCATTAGGAAATGTGGGAGAAGAAAGATCAAGTCCACTGTATGACATGAAATCTAAAAAATTTGAAAAGAGCGGAAAGGGGACGCAGTCACCAGCAGTTAAAACATTTGTATGGAAAATGAAAAAACAGGAATTCTAAAACGTTCTACCTGAGGGGGGTTCAAAACTTCCTGCTTTTTGTTTCTCAGATTATGGTCTCAGCCACTGCAGTAAAGGCCATGGCAAGCCAGGATAAGACCACAACACATTCTTCTTCATGAAGCTATGTCATTGTTCAAAGAAGAATTCAGTTTATAGGTCAAAGAGAAAATAAGGAAATATCTTGTTATTGTGTTGCTCTGTAATTACAACAGTCAATAAAGAAAGTTGTGAATTCTCATACTTGCTGGCCATGCTCATTATGCTTTTTAAAACTTAGTGAGATTTTAATGGAAAATTATTCTGTCTCTAGTAAGAACGGAAGTGCTGATGTCCTGACTTGTGCATTCACTGCAATTGTTGCTCACATGTCGTACATTTTTTTAAATAGCAACATGTAATAAAAGGGTTTGTACCTAAGCATGACTTAACTACCTACATATAAAATTAGGAAACTAACATTTCTGTAAGCAGTAAATGGAAATTTTCATGTTTGACTTGTACTTGAGTTAAATGTGACATCCCTTTTAAATCTGCTAACTGATTATCATATGGTTATAACATGTAAAAGAAATAAGAAATTCTCAGAATGCACCATGTGAATGTTGGCATACTGCAGGAGTCAGAACCTATGTCAAACCTGTAGCTCTCTGGAAAATGGGGATGTAGCTGGATCAAGTTGAAACAGACCACTCATTCTGTGTCTTGAGGTACGAGTGACAGCAAGACAATGAAATTCAGAAAACAACCTATTTTTACAAGAGGTGTTTCTGAATGGTTTTCAGTCAGCTGAAGTAATTAGAAACCTAAGATTCATAGAAACATTTATCTCATTTAAGAGATGATACAGGAGGAGGGAAAAACCAACATAGCAATTTTTGACTGATCTGAGACTAAAAAGCTTGCAATATTAGCTGGCAATTCCCTGATAGAAAACACGTCACAGGAACATGGAGGAAAGGGAGGGGATAAAAAAACATGATTCATATGATGAATCTAGAAATCATTATTAGCAAAACAGTTGGTGTTTGACAGACATCAAAAGCTTTAATTAAGAATGAAATTTCCTGAAAACATTGTCTGACACTTTAGTGAGAGGTTTGAAAATGCTGTGAGAAAAGGGAGTAAGAATAGGCAAATTGCTGAATGAGCCAAAAAATCAGCAACTCATATGCAAAAGATAGATCCTCTTACCCTAAAACAGACGATGATGTTTATTGCTCTGGGAGTCATGTAACAAAAAAGAAATTCTAGTGTGTATTAATTTACTAGCTCTTTAGATTAAAAAAGAGACAAATCTCTGCCTATTTTAAGCTCTGAAGACACATATACATGTATAAAATATGTGACAACTTTGCCTATGAGAGGAGACATATTGGGGAACATGGATAATGCCAAATAGCTTTCAACAGGGTGCCCTAAGAAAAACAGAAGGTATTTGTTCACACTCAACAGTCCCTTTGAGAAATATTGTTTCTGCAGACTACCATTTGGGTTCTTTCCAGCCCCTGAGGGGTTTGACTGCAAAATATAACATTTTTGTTGGTAGGGAGGATACAAAAGACTATAAACATGATGTTTAACTATGAGAAGAAAAAGTTGCATCGCTTAACCAAAACCGTCGGAAACATGGATCAGCAGAGATGAATCTGAACAAGCAGAAATGTAGCTTCTATGTGAAGATAATAATTTTTGTATGTAAGACTGTAAGTGGGAGGTCACATCAGAGTTGAGGCTTTCAATAGAAGGCATGTTTTACTGGATATAAAATTGATACAAATTTATTTGAAAATATGATTTATGTACACTCTTAGTCTAACAGCCTAAACTGACTACCTAGGAATGTTACAGTGCAAAGTTATTCAAGGGTCATGAGAAACGGAAGCAAAGAAGCTCTGAAAATATAATGACATGAGGAGCAACATTAAATTCTTAGAAGATGCTGCAAATGGGCTGTTAACTCGATCTTCATGTAACAGCACAGCTGAAACTGGCAACCAGTATTTTATTCATCATAGATTATAAAAAAAATAAAGAACAATTTTTCATCTACTCAAATCTTTGACCTAGATCAATGATGTAAAAGTTTTCATGCTTTTGTTCATGTGCGGGTTCTAGTAGCTTAAACTGCCCATGAAGTTGTTCTCAAGGCTAGAAAGTGGCCCAGAAATACCCACCCTAAAGGGAATGCTCTTTCAGTTAAAAATGTCTGACTTGCAGATGAATCTGACAGTCACCAGCACCCTTTCTAGAGGACTCAACAGAAGTGATGGGATCAACATTCATCAAAAAAATTGTTTATCCATCCCTTTATTTGAAAGTGTGCAATCTCTATTTGAAATTGAAATAAGGTCACTAGTAACTAGACAGTATATAAAAGGCAATTATGGCAGAAGTCACCTATCCTGTATCACAAGATATGGTTTTGTGTCTGACCACCCTTTGGGAAAATAGTGCTCTTGCTGGGGGGAAAATGAACACAAACAGAAGTAGTGAGCAGTACAATGTCTGGCAATCTTAGGTTAACACCTTAAGACAACCACACAAAAACAGTGACATGCTTTCCACCTGTCTGAAGGGGGAAAACTAAGATATCTGGCAGGCAATAAGACATGAAAGCAAAAAACTAAGAGAAGTGCTATCTAAGAGAAGCAATGATCTTTGTTACCTGAAGGGCCTCAGTGAGATTTGTCTGCCTCGCAGACCAGCTGAACACGCTGCATAATTTTAAGTATTTGATTGATTACTCATATGTGCAATTGTGTATTAATTAATGCTGTTTTTCAAGTGATCTTATTCTACACCTTGACTTCACAGACACCAGGCCTTTTAAAGAGTGTGAGTAGGGTATTGTGAAGCTCTCAACATTGTTTGCAAAGGCAGCTGGACCCAAGTACAGAAAAAATTGATTTTATGAAGCCTTCAAGTCAGAAATTCAGAATAGTGTTCACTGTGTATATTTTAAAAAGTCATTGTATTTGGATCCTTTGGGGGTAGTAAAAATGCGTTTATCTGCCTTTACAGTCTCTGTAACATCAGCAACATACACATATGAAATACACCATTTCCTAATTTCTGGGATGCAGTACCTGCCCAAACACCCTCTGGAGGAATTGAATAGCCTCTAGAACGACTTTGTACAATGCCCTCTCTTCCATTAAAACAAATTTATAGCCCCAGAATACCCAGTTTTTCCTGTGACTTATGTAGGGATAGTTGTGGAGTTTGCCTCTTTGATCTACCTTGTTTTAAAGATTAAGCACCATACTCTGTTCTGCTTGGGTCCCCCCCCAAGGATGTGAGGGGTATGTGTGCAATGGGAACACATCCAAATAAAGGAAATGCATACATCAGTCAGGAAAGAAGGAGTATGATCTGTAAGGGAAAATTTTACCAAAAGCACAGGACTACCAAATCCTTAGTCAACTGCTTTCTTCTTATTAATTATCGCTGCATCAGAGCTAAGTGGAAGCTGGCAAATACAGCTGTTTTGGTATAAACATAATTTCAGCTATAACTATTTTCATTTACTTGGAATCTATCACGTTACGGCAATACGTGTTCTTCGTGAACCAGGTGCTCACACGGGGAAAAGGAGGCAGAAAGTCTTGCAACTCCTAAGGCTGCAGGCACTTTAAGAGTAAAAGGCATAACTTCTCAGATTTTAACCATTCTAAAACCCTCCATAAACAAACATAGCCTACGCTATAGCACAAATACGACTTTTTCTTCCTCTCAGCATCATTTTACAGCTTTCAACTTATGGAAATATTTGTCCAAGTTTGATTCAAACAACCCTTCAAAAACTTTTTAATAGTCTAATGAAATCTTAAGAAGTGGAGGTTGGAAGGCTATTACTCCAATCCTTCTTGTTAAAAAACATCTTTTGTGTGGAATTTGAATGAATCTCTCCCCAGAGGTGCAGAATGCAATAAAGATAAGAAGGACTACACCTTGCAGCACAGAACCATGGGCTGTATGAAAGGGGCTGCACATTTACCAGCTGTGTGCTCCGGTCCCTTTCTGGAGAACAGCTGGAAATGCATTCTCCAGAGATTGCATCTGGCTGGATTCCTCTGCACTCAAATCCCATTGATCTGGTTCCGTCCTAGCCCTCTGTACTCGCAGTTCAAAGAACAGCAAGGTCTGTAAAGAAATTATTGCCATATTGTTCAATCGGCCACAGTGAGCAATATATAGGATTATAATTAAGAACACATTAAGGAAAACAGCTCAGTGGAGATAAGCTGTTTGACTGCATACGCTTTTTGATGAGGGCTTAGTGCCAATCCCAGAATAAAAAAGATTAAATGTTTGTTACCAATTCTTTTGAACTGCTGGCAGAACATGTGGTAAAGCATTTTTGATTCAAATTAAAAGCATCCTAGGATAAAAATAACCCTGTTCTGTTAGACCTTTCCAAGTGAAACCATTTGTAAGCTGATTTATTGTCTTTTCCTTCACCTCCTTCCACTAGCATGATTAACATATGCATTTCTGAATCACATGTAAGCCTGGACAGGTATTTGTCTTGTTACACATCTGTGGAACAAATGGCAATACAAATTGTATACGGAACAGATGTAGATTTTCAAAGTCTCGGCAAATTGTATTTGACCAAGTGCATAGATAAAAGTTTTATTTATCAAACAAGTTTTATTGTTTCTTTCCGGTGGAGACAGTTCTATGAGGAGTCAGCAGTCTGCAGGTGACAGTATTGATGCAGAGTCCAAAGTGGATAAAGTAGACAGGTTTATAATCAGGGAAAAACCTGTAGGAAGTGAAACGCTACTAAAGAAGAAAACAGATATCCACTAATAGCCTTATGAAATGCTTATCACTGCATTTTGTGGTATCTATATTTTATATCTGGGAGATATTATTTTTAGAATTTTTTTTCAGTACTTAGAAGATTTTAAACTGGCACCAAGTATACGAGAGAGACTGGAATTTGACAGATTAATGCTATGTTCATGGAGCCTCCCACATCAAGACAGGTTTATGGTGTTACTCAATGTAAATCACCAGGGCTGAGAGAAAGAGCTACATTCTCACTCACATCATCCTGCACACAGAAATACTATTTTCTTACATCCCTTTTGAGTTCCATTTTTATAGAGCTGCCTAAAGATATGCAATGGGATAGATACTGATTACCTGGACTGGAAAAGATATGTTATAAAATTAACAGAAACATCCACAACAGACTATTCAGCTCTGCTGTAGAAACAGAGGTTGAAAAACGTCAGGAAATTTGTAACAAGAAGATGGATTTAGGAGGCTAAAAACATAAAGCGATATTACTTTCAGAACATATTTCTTCTTTTGGGAAATCCAGTCTAATAATACTAAATGCTTTTAAGCAGTACTATTTTTACAACATGTGGGACTTCATTGAATTGCTTCAGTTCCCATCTACTTGGGATTTAGAGAATTTGTGCTAGGTCTAATATACCATAGGAACATATTTCTATGAAGTGAGGAACAGTAATTTCACACATGATGTAGTCAGGAGATGGCAGCTTTTTGTGGGAACAGACTTCCAGGAGGTTGCTGAACAAAATTGCTGGCTGCTTTTGGCCAGGGGCATTCCCAGGTGGCACCTTTGTAGATAGGCAGAAATAGATAGATAGTCTGCTTAACATAGGCTTCCCGTCCTCCATAAGGAGCCCTCAGCTGTTTGTCACATCTCAGATATGTCTGTAAAACTTCTGCCTCCCAGTTTTGTCCCTGCCACTTTTGATGCAGCCCTCATCATTTCCTCAAAGGTGACTCATGGTTTTGACTGTAGAAATGCTGACTCTGACAGAATGAACTGCTACGCATGCCTTACTCAAGGAAAATGCAAATGAACTCATGAGATTTCACTGAAAGAATGCAGTCAAAGAACTGCATGTATTTTTAAAAGTCTGCAAATTTTTTGAGATCACTGGTTGAAAGTTGCAGTAGATAGCATGAAATCATTTTAAGATGTGAAATAAAATATATGGGACTTAAACTGAACAGGAGACATTGACATTAGTGAACTATTTACTGCAGTAGATGCTTATAGTAATCATACTCAAACTTTAGGCCAAAGCTTTTGATAATTACTGGCAGAGTAGTGTCAAACTTGGTAAGGAACTCAAGAATAACAAAACAGGGTGTATCAGCCTGGGCTCTGGCCTGGGTCCCAAACACAGAGAAGGACTGCTTTGGTAGCAGAATTCAGGAATTGAGACCCATCTGTAGTTCCTTGGCCAAGAGACATTCTTTTGCCTGGAGGTGGAATCCTGATTCACCGTTTCCTGCTTCTGCCTTTTTGAAATAAAGCCTTTGTTATATGCTCCCTGGGCTTACCCGTATACTTCCTTTGAAGGTACAATCCACCCATGCTGCAGCACTGGGAAGTGTTAGGAGAAAAAGCCATCCAGTCTCACCAATGCTAATTTGATTTACCTGGCAAACTAGAGTTACTCATGTTTTGGGGGATAGAAAGAGATGGAATATGATTAGAAAGAAAAGGAATAGTGAAACATTCACATGCCATATGTCTAGTAGGACAGCAAAAGGAATAATGAAAATTAAATTCAACAGCCTCTGGTACTGTGGCTGCAATGGTAGTATTGCTGCAAGATGATGATAACAGAAAAGTTTAGATATGACACTTGCAAAAAGATTAAAAAATTAAAAACAGAAAAAAAGAGATTGCCTCCTCAAAGAAAGAAAATAGGAACAGAGAGCAAGCACTTACCCAGTGAAGCCCTTCTGAAAATTATAATTTTAGAATATAGTTTAGAACGTAATTTTTTATTTGAGCATTTTTTTAAAACAAGTGAGGAGTAGCTTTAGAATGGAGAGTAGAATAAAATTTTGTTACATAAGAATGACAAAATGTTATTCGAAAATTAAATTTAATTTATTGTCTCCAATGCTAAAGTGTCAAAAATAAACTTGTAAGATAATTCTCCTCTGAGATACACAGCAGAATGCATGCCTTGAATGTATTGCACAGGGAAAGCTAAATAATTATTCCTTCTTATAAAAAAAATAACTGACAGGTTAATATATTTTTGTGCCCTCTCATTCATTTTTCAACCCTGAAATACTTTCTTTCTGACCTCATTACCTGGAAAAATATCCCAAAATAAGTTATATTTCTTCATTCTCAATTTTAGAATACTTGGCACCACTCCTATTTTTCGGAAAACAAGCTAAAGAGCATAATAAAACACTTTCAAAGCAACCACATCACATAACTTTTTCTCTTGGCTTCTAAGGTGGAAGACACATACCTGCCTACCTGAGGAGTCTGATTATCCATTGCCTTGTTTGTACTCATGCTCACTCAAAATTATCCAAAGGAATTGCAAGATGAGAGCCAGACACCGCTGGTTTGGGTCTCCATTTGGCACTCAATTTGCACCTGCCTTTCCAAAGGAACAAAGAACTATAGATTTGCAACAATAAAGGTGTAACTTCACAAGCATTTTCTGCACAAACATTACCCTCTCCCAGGCTCTCCCTACATCCCCATCTTCCCTTGAGCATAACATGCCTGTGGCCATGGGTGAACACACCCCACTCCCCAAGGGGCTCTTCCCACAGACTCACAGACCAGACCACCTGCCAGGCCAGAACAGGCATAAAGAGCAGCAGTTGGCTCTGGGGATGGAGAATGAGGGTGCATTAAGACTGATGCTGGCTATCCTGCTTCTGGATGCAAGCTGACTTCTATTTACTCTAAAAGAGCTTTTGTATTGAGGTCTGTGGTGCTTCCAGTGAAAAACTCTACCCAAAGGACAACGTTCATGAGTGGTAGTCTCCCCAAAGGCCATTAACAGTAAAAGAGAGCTAAGAAAAATGTCTTCCATCCCCATTTCTATTGTCCCACAATTCCAGTGGAACTTGCCAACGGAGAATGAACTGCTTTTAGATGGCTGTTATGGAAGTTGAAGACAAGACTGCTCACTGATAAAGCAGATGGTAGGCATCTTGGACATGTCTTTTGTCATATAACACATATCAAACATCAGCAAGTGAGCAAACAGTCTTAACCAGACGAAGAACAAATGCTAGAAAAAAACTAGACTATTTGGAAAGCACACCTAGAAGGTTCTGTTAACATTGACATGTGGCCAGTGTTTGCCTGAAGAGATCCCACACTCTGTCATCATAGCTTGATTTGCAATTTTTCTTACCAACATTTTCTACCCTTTCTCTTTTTTCGGAGAATCTGTAATTTTTATCCAAATGCCTATACAGATGTCACTGTGTATGCCACAGTAACTACAGTTCTTATTCGAGAGGGTTCCTGGTCTTTTTCATTGGTGCACAAATTATGTGCCCTCCACAAGATTCCATTATCCTTATAGGAGTCATCTATAGAGTTGTTCAGACATTAAAAGTGATGCAACCATGAAAAGGTGTTTAATTTAAGAAAATAGTGGGCATTTCTGAGCCAAGTTTGCATTATGCTTAGTGTTCCTTTGTGTGTTTAGGACAGCATGACTGTCAAAGAACATGTTTACAGACAAGGCAGAGGACCTCAGAAGTCCAAGCTGGGAGGTTATTTCCATATCCATACACACAGATTTACTCAATCTATGCTATGAAAAGAACCTCAACTTCAGAACTGTCCTCCCAAAAGAGCTTCCATGAAAGCCATGGGCACACATGCATGCCTTTGGCCTGGTCTCCCAGCTGCTCCCGCCTGCCTGAGGCTGGCAGGAACTCAGCAAAAGCAGGGTTTAACTTATCTCCTCTCTAAAGCAAAGAATGGCATCTTCAGTGTCACGTAAAAGTCTTGGGAGGCAGAACATTTCCTTCCTGTTTCCTTTTGGCTCCGAAATGCTACTAATTTACTGCAAGCTTTCATTAGCATTGAGCTACTTCTCTGTCATATCTAGCTCTAGCCAGTCAGTAAGAAAGTAAAGTCCATGGCCCCTCTTCCTTCCCAGCCCATTATATCCCACTTGCTCTCTGTCCACCTGCTCTGAGCAGATCACTGGCTGAGGAGCATCAGTTCTGCTTCACCAGACTCTTTCCCCTGGATAAACCAAACCATTGTCCAGCATCAAGTTCATGAAGGAGATTATGGTAAACTTTTTCTTCATCTTAAGTGCTCATGGAAAATCAGTGGAATAGGGTTTATACACTGTGCAGTGTAACTTTAGGAATTTACAAAAACTTGAAGCCCTGAAATAAAATTCTTACTACATGGAAGCCAGACAAAATTATCTGAGTTTTTCCAAAAACAACCTCAAGACAGTTGTTAGGCAAAAATACGCAGAATATGATAAATAAATAACTTCTGAAAATTGTTTGAAGAAAAAATGCCAGTACATCTGCAGGAAATGGTTCCGATAACTTGGAGAAGCCCCAGCCTTTCTGAGGAGAGCTCTTGACAAGTTTCAGGATATTTTCATATTATTGCTGGCACACCACTGCCCACTAATTGCTGGGGTACCACACTTCAGAAAGTTTTGTTATGTCTAATCAAACAACAAGCACAGCAAAGCCTGTTTATTTTACAGTAACATTAATAAGGAAATAAGCATGTGAATTGAAATTACCAATTGGCTCAGCAGTTTCTCATATCTCAGAAAATTGCAAGCAGCCTGTTCTCATTTCTCATTGACTTTGTAATTATTCATCTGAATCAGAGAGCATAGTATCTATTCCATATAAGAAATTTAATATATTTAAAGAAACTATTTACTTGATATAAGTTTCATGTTAAAGTATATGCTTTGCAGATGTCTTTTTACATGGAATAATTTACCCAGAATTTAAAACAACTATTAGCCATTCTGTCCTTCAAAAGACATTCAGTATGTTATTCACACTATTGATAATAGCCAAATATAAAACTCTAGACAGAACCTGTGTGATTACTCTGCACTGCTGACTATGCAAAGTATACATATGTATGCAGGTTCCAAACAGAGAATTCCATATCACATATGAAAGTCTTGGTCATATCAGGAAAAACTTATGCCTAGTCTAAAATACTGTTTTGCTATAATGGGAATGATAAGTTATCATTAAAGTCTACAAAGTCAGACAAATTTTCATAGTAGGGGATGCATGTTATGGTAGTTGTCTGGTTAAAATATATTCCATGGGGCTCATGAATTTTCTATATTATTATTTGGACAAGGAAAAGAGACAAAGTATAGCAAATTGACCACCCACAAAAAAGAATATGTTTGTCATACTTATAATTTTGCTTATTCAGAACCCTCATGCACAAGCTGTACTGGAGAAATTGATGCATTCACAGGCCATGTTATGTTTCTCCATAGTATCAACATTATTCAGGAAGGGGTTTCACTTCACAGTGATTCACACTGCGTACTGTGGAAATCCTCAAAGACTTCTCATCCTGATTTCATTTGTCTACAGATTTGTCATTACAAGGTAAACTAAGATACTGTAGTCAAAATATTGATGGAAATATGAGACATATTGCATTATGAAGGCTTACTGTCCCCTACCATTACTTCTCAAATTTAGATGTTCCAGATACATTTATAGTAGAAAATTAAACATCTCTTGTAGAATTTTTTTGCATTTGTATTCTTAAAATCTTTTACCTTCAAAGACAGGATGCCTACATTCACATTATCTGCTAGGGATGGCTGTGTGTTCTTGCAAACTATGCCAAGAAATTGTTTGGTGTGATCCTAAACGGAATAGACCAAAATCACACCATAGGCTGTTTAAATAATAATATTACAGATGAATGAATTCCAGTATTGGCATTGCTTAATTTACCATTAGGCACAAAACCATCAAGGAATAATTCGCTTTACCTTGATATATATGTTATCAATGCAGATGCCTTTACTTGAGCTGATGCTGCCATGTTGTTTTCATAGCCAAACAGTGAAGTGCATACTCCTAAAGAATTATTAATTTTACATCATTTAACTCTCTGATTTAGAGTGAGATTAATCATTCTTTTCCCTTCCCAACTGTTAAAGTGGACTCAGGTGACTATCTCAAATGTAGATGTCAACCACAGATCAGATGCTTTTCTCCATGGGACCCTCCAGAGAATCAATTTTTTACTGCAAGGAGGTAGTGTTAATTCCTTCTCATCCTCTCCTTTTGTCTCAGGAACTTATGCTTGCATTTTGTTTTGGAGCAGCAGCATGACAAAAAAAACTGCATGAAAGTATTTTTTGTTTGTTTTGCTATGTAATTACTAATAATTAAATCTGTCTGGAAGTTACACAAAAAGTCCTCTATCCCTGGATTTCCAGTCAGTCTATGCCGTTAGATGAGAAAATAGATATGTTAACAGAGCTACTCAAACCCTTTCAGAGCTGTCAACTTTCCTGAAAAATACATCACAGGCAATTAGGAAAAAGATTAATGCTCAGGGGATGCCATTCAATCAATTTCCAACTGATAATGCAAAATCACAAAGCATTCAGTGGCATATGACTGCTGGGAATCAACATGATTCTATTGTTGGGAATATGCTTTGACTGATCAAACTGTTTAAAGTCTGCATTTTCAGCTCTCTTCTTGCAAGGCTTCTCAAACTTGTTCAAACATCATGAGTAGACTTTATTCATTATTTATCTTGCAGTAAAGAGTGCATTTTATGTAAACTTACAAAAAGAAATAGTGATATTTTCTTTCCCCAAGAGCTTCCAAATTAAAGGCAGACAAAAACAAAGTGTCTGGCAAGAAGTAGGAGAATGTAACTGCAGAGATATTTGGATGAATACTGCGCTAGACATACTTACGGTTTATAATGTGCTGGATTTAACACTGTTATTTCAACTTTTCTTCTCTGTTAATCTGGTAAAATCCATAAAATTCAATGGAAGAAAAAAAAAAAGAGTTACAGTAATCAACCTGTACCTTTACACATAAAAATCTGTAGTTTCCTGTGTGATCTGTGAAGAGATTATCTGCTCTTTCAGAGATATAGTTAGAGGAGTTACTCATCCTTGACTTTAAAAAGTGTCAAACATACACCTGTTAGCATGCACCATAAGATGTCCAAAAAAATACTCAGGCTGTGTTAGTCCATTCATGAGAATTTTTGAAAGAAGGTCATTAAAGCACAAGGCAAAAATATGAGTGGTAGTATAACAGCAAAGGAAGAAAAAAAAGCAGGAAAAGAAAAAACATTTTCTCACTGTATAAACTCCAAATCAACTTTTCACCAAACATATAATTGGAATTAATTTCCCCCCTGTACTTTTTTTCTCACAAGAATGTCATAATACATTTTTTCAGTTAAGTTTATAACCATGGGACAAAATCCATTTCCTTAAAATTGCCTATTGGTTTGGACTTTTCCTCACAGAACTTCTTAAGAATGCTTAATTTTAAGGGATAAAATCCTTAATGTCCTCTAAAAGCCAGGAATATTGCTGACAGTTTCAAAATAATTGAGAAAAAGATCACACAGACTGGACTTCTCCTTGCAATCCTACCTCCAGAGAAAGACCAATTGCTTTCTGAAAAAGAGCAGTCTAAGAGCACTAAAGTGCAGTAAGATCTAACAGTTTATTTGCCTTCCTAGCTGTCTAAAAGATGTGCAAAAGATAAGAAGGACAGCTTGCTCACAGAGAAGGTGGAGTGACAGGCATATAATGATGGAAAGTTTACTTTGTTTTGGTCTTTATAAATCACTTTCCAGAAGTAGATAGACAAGTCCCAGATAAGCATAACAAAACCTGGAGCTCCGTGAGAACAGCATTCATAATTCTGAGTTAAGTTCTCACCTGTATTAAACTCTAGACTTGAGAGATGCTTATACATTTAAGGAAGCCTCAAGCCAAGTAATAGCATTACTTAGGAAAGAAGCACATTAAAGTTTTGTCTCTCATATTCATAGAAGGATCTTTTTACAATTGAGATAAAAAGCTGCATGCACCTGAGATTTACAGCTCGAAATCTCCCAGACTTGGAGGTAAGAGGTAAGAATGAGGTTCTCCTCATTATGCATCTGGAAAGTTTCTTTTTAAGCATATGGGTAGAGGAACAAGTTATGCTCAGACTTCTGCACAATTTTTTAGCAGTTAGAGAACCAGATGTGTAAGACCTTTTCCCTCATTTTCAGAAAAAACAGTCCCACAGCTCCCACCTCCTTGGAAAATAACTTCACCACCACAGAGCCTTAAGCTGAAAGTTTTCCATACTGCAGAGCAAAATGGGGGCATTGGGAAAATGAGCAGGAAGAAGGCTGATTCTCTAATTTATTGATGAACACAGTTCTTTCAGAAAAGAAAAAGACTTTAGATTATTTTTATCTACACCTCATGTGTTCAGCATTCATTAAGATGTTATTGACCAAAAGACAAAGTCAAAGCAAAAGGTCAGAACTTCAGACAGTCCAGCTATCCTCATCAGAAGCCTATGGAGTCATTTGCTCCTGGGTAACCTCTGTCCTAAGTCTGGGGAGTTTAAAATTGGTTCATCATTCCTTGCAGTGTAGTGGCTCAAAGACAGTTGAGAAGGAACAGAATAACATCCAGTTGGTGGCTGGGCACAAGTAATGTTGCCCAGAGCTCAGTATGGGGGTTATTCTGTTTAATATCTGTGTCTGGTTCTGGGACCCTGAATTCAGGAAGGACATTGACGTGCTGGAGAATATCCAGAGAAGGGCATCGAAGCTGGTGAAGGGTCTGGAGCACAAGTCTTAAGAGGAGAGGCTGAGGGAGCTTCGGTTGTTTAGCCTGGAGAAGAGGATCCTGAGAGGGGACATTACCACTCTCAACAGCTGTAAGAAAGGAGGCTGTAGTCAGGTGGGGGGCTGTCTCTTCTCCCTGGAAAAAGTGACAGGATGAGAGAAAGTCACCTCAAATTGTGTCAGAGGAGGTTTAGATTGGATATTAAGAGAAAGACTTATCAAGCACTGGAAGAGGCTGAGCAGGAAAATGGTGGAGTCATCATCCCTGGAGGTATCTGAAAGATGCATAGATGTGGCACTTGGGGACATGGTTTAGTGGTGGGCTTTAAAGTGTTGGGTTAGTGGTTGGTCTTGATCATAGAGGTCTTCTCCGACCCAAACAATTCTACATTCCGTGATGTGTCTGTGCTTTAAGTTTATTGAGCTGCTTCACTGCTTGATGAATTAATACATCCAACTTGTTATTAGTCCTACCTACAAGGTCTTGCAAGTGTATAGATTAACTTCAACAACATGAGATAAAGACTATCTGAACCTCTGCTGAACATATTTGGCTTTGTCTGTATTTTGACCGCATTAATCTTAATTGCTGCAGATATTTCTTAATTTACCTAGTTTACCTTAATTTATTTGCCATAACGCCAATGTCTGTTTCTAGATGACAAAAAACACTATTGTCTTTCTGTCACATTCATTTTTTATTCAGTCTGAATCCATTCTCGCCATTGAGAACTCATATCTAACTTTGCTTTTGCTAAATCTTAGGGAATAATTTTCATAAGGTTCTCCAGGCCTGCTTTTTTGAAACAGAGACTGTCTAGCCTGTGTTTGCTCTCATATTTAATTTAAAATAAATCATATTTGCATTCAAAGATATCTGTTACAGTTAGAGCTTCCATTACCTCTCTACCATGTGCAAAACAAAACTGATAAAAGCATTGCCTCCTGTTGTTTCTGTGACTCTGAAGGAAAAACTTGAGCCTTCAAATCCAGGTATATCAGGGTGCTACAAATATGAAATACATATTTTTTCAGAATATTTATGGGAAACTAAATTTCTCATAATAACAGAATTATGATGATATTTCTATCTCTTAAATCATTAAGGAAACTTGTATCCATTTATAAATCCAGTCTGGAGTCACATCAGATTTCTGACATAAACATATCGCTACCAATAATTATTTTTAGGGGTTTTTGGCAGGTGGGAAGTTGAGTTTAAATTGGCTTAAACTTGGATTTGCAAAACTTGATGTTCGTTGCAAAAAATATTCTTGAGAGATTTATATATGTATATATATATATACACACACACACAAAAATATACATGTATGTATATATATACATTTCCGTTTTTACCTCTTGTTTTTTTGGTTTTTTTTTTTTTTGTTTTGGTTTGTTTTTTTGTGAAAAAAATCCACAAGAGAGGTAGGTATGTAGCATTTTCTGTTTCTACTTACTGGCCTGGCTTGAGTCAGGAATTTTAAAAGTGACTACAGAACAAAAACCAGACAAGAAAGTTTATGTCAGCTTTTTTCAAAACCAAAGTACTGATTCATTGGAAACACACTTTGAGTTTTGTACAGTTGTTTAAGTCAGTTTTTCTTCTCTTTAAACTTGTTTGTCCATTCCAGATTTGACAAAGATTCTGTCAGTAATTCCATCAAGGAACAGGGTCTCTGGCAGGTTCAACTTTGGTGATAAAATTAGTAGACAGAGTTTGCTAACAAAATCTGGCACTCACCAACCTTCATATGTGATGAATTTTCAGCAAGTACCCTTCAGCATGATGAACCCAGACTGATAAAATTTTTTCCACAATTGTGAAGGCAAGGGACAAATGCTTAGTGACAAGTGACATGGAAATTTTCGGGACAGATTTTTCCACAATTGTGGTCAGAGAATTTAAAAGCTCCAGAATTTAAGACATCATAACAAAACCAGTTGTTCTTTTATGTAACTAGACAATATCGAGTAAATTAGGCCTTTAAAGTCATGCTTAAGGTTATTTAAAGTGTCCCTTCATTTTGCATATAAAATAACTTGCAAGACTGAAGTTGGTATTACATTTATTGTTATTGCATTGTTGCTTTCCAATATACAATATTTTATCCATACACACTAAAGATGGAACTCCATGTTTGAATACTATGAGAAGTCAGCTATAAAAATACAAAAATGCACGCAAACAATGTCTAGATTTTCATGGCAATAGAGATATTAATAATGTTTAACTTGGCTCTAATGCCTGAAGAATGACTGTATTAGAGAAATGGGGCATTCAGCCTATATGGTGACTATATTTAGACCTACTCTTGCTGCTCTACATGAGAAACAAGAGTCCAGCAGAATTTTTCACTGATACCAGTGTATGTCTAGATAACTATTTTGTCTCCAGACTGGTAATTTTGAATGCAGTCAAAAGTTCTTACACACTTGGTCAAATATAAAATTATTATAGCTTGACTGTGAAACATCACAGGAAATGTTAATTGCAGACTTCTTTTTAATCATGATGGTCTAGAAGCAACTGAATAAATCCTAAAGATCACAAATACTGTATTTTTTTGCCAGCTTATTTTCCATAATAACGGTTTTTTCTATTTCTCTATTATTTGGTTCATTTTTTCTTACATTTTTATCTTGGCTTACAGATAAATGCTTGCCAAACCTAAATTCCTGCAAAATAGCTGGGCCACCTGCATCCAAATAGCAGAACTCCTAAAGGTGATGATTGAGGAGTGAGGAAGGACTGCTATCTGTCTCAAACTCCCTCCTTAGTTTGGCACACCTGCTTAAATTCTGTTGCTAATGGGATTATTCAGAGTTTAAAAACAAACATATGCTTAAGTATTTTGGCAAATCATAGTATCATCCATGGAACTCCATATATTAACAGCAGACCTGAAAATATCCAGTTGGACAGTGTTTTAAAGTTTTAGTGTGTGAAAAAATATTGATTCTGTCTGACCATTTTTTCAATTTGAGTTTTCAGGCAAAAATTTTATAGTTAGTCACCTGATGGGAATGCTAAGGATGAGATAAAAATCAACCTCTTTTCCAGCTGCTGGAAATAATTCTATGTTTTGGATTAATCAGTCAAGTGACAGTGTGAAGTGTACAATAAAAATAAGCAATATGTGTCTCCAACTGTCTCTTCTTAGCCATTTCTAGCACCTGTACTGAGTCTTAAGAGTTCATTGACTGAGGTCAGATCACTGGCATATTTTTAATGTGGAGAAATGCAAATATATTTTTTCTTTTTAACTCCTAAATCATAATAGCATGTACAGAGAAGAATTCAGCCACAGCAGTCTCCTAATGGCTTAATGATTTTGTTCCACAACAGACGACATCTCTATTTTCATTCATTCGATGTTATTCAGCTTTTTGAAACACTTAGAGAAAATTTGTTGAAACAAGTGTTTTGCATTTATGAAAAAAAATACTAATGGAAGTCTGTGCACAAATTGGAAAAGGTTTTCATCAACAATTGAGAAGATAAATATCTGAAACAACATATTTGTCAGCAGGCCAACTTTTATTTTGTTTTTGCAAAGACCGGAATATAACCTTTAGAGCACAATACAAAGCACAATTTGGAAACCCCAGGAGAAAGGAAAAGGAAATCCATGTTCAGGTAGCAGATATCCTTTCTTCCATTCACCAACCCATAACTTTAAAAAGACCACAGAAAACTGCCTTGTGGAGGGAAGAGCAGGGACAGACACCGATCTCCTCTCTGGTTACCATTGACAGGACCAGAGGGAATGGCCTGAAGTTGTGTCAGGGAAGGTTTAGGGATTTAGATTGGGTATTGGGTTCTTCACCTAGAAGATTATTGAGCACTGGGATGAGCTCCACAAGGAAGTGGCCATGAAGCCAGTCTGAGCTGATGTTTTTGAACAATTCCCTCAGGAACACGTGGATGGTACCATGCAGGGGCAGGAGCTGGACTCTAAGGTTCTTGTGGGTCCCTTCCAACGCAGAAAAATCTGTGATTCTGTGACACTGTACCTGAAGTTCATGCACTTGCGACTCTGTTTTCACATCCAATATTTTTTTCTTTTCCTCCCCTCCCCTCCCCTCCCCTCCTCTCCCCTCCCCTCTTCTTATCTCCCCTCTCTACCACTCCCCTCCCCAAACTCCAAATTAGGCCTTCAGCCACAAAAATCCAAAAAACCCATGGGTAGCTTTCTAGAGGGAAATTGCAGTTAGAAGAGTTAGAGAGTTCGGAATGCCAGTCTGTGGCAGAGGTGGTGAGTTTATGTGGTTGTTGTCTGCTACTAGTGACTTAATATTATTTTTCTGACTTTTCTCTGTCAGCTATCTGTGAAGAAATTTCACCCATCTGACACATAAGGTTGCATGTACCTTGGGTATAACATTTTTCGGTGTCATCACACACGCCAGAGTTATGGAAACTGCATAGGAGTAGATCCCCCTGTCTTTCCACAGCTATTTATATCTAGCAATCAAGTCAGCCCCTTCCAGTTTGGTGGACTGCCTTTCTGAGCTCGAGTTTTAGACTCTGTATCGAGCACTGTGCGAAAATACACCTCGCAGCCAAACCTTCAAATAAGCTGAAGTCATAAAGAAAATATCAGACATAGCAGTTGCGAGGCACAGGAGCGCTACACATAAATTGAGTGCGCGGTGCGGGGCCGGGGGAGGGAGCGGCGGTGGGGTGTTCTCAGCGGAGGGCTCCCGCCGCTGGAACCTGCTTCCCTTGGCCCCCCGCCAGCGCCCGGCTTGGCCGAGCCCCCAGCGCGATGTAAGGCTCGTCTGTTCGGCTGAAATGCCGTTGGATTATTCTTAGCAATAGGATACGGGTCGGGGAGCTGTGGGTGATTTTTTTAATTATTATTATTTTATTTGGTTTTGTTTTGTTGTTTGTAGGATCTTTGATTATAAAGAGTTCTGTCTTTTTTTCTGAGGTTTAGGAAGTGCAGGGCAGATGCACGATAATGAGAGGCCAATATTAATTAATTAGATTTGCTTCATTTTCAATCAGGCACTGCATACTTGAATGAGAGAACAATAAAATCATGTTCTATAGCATAGATTAAGGATGACTATTTCCTTCTTAGGAGAGAGCACAATTTTTAATCAACTGTCCTTGATTTCAAATACAGACCATCCTGTCAGACATGTCACCTTGCATTTAGCAAATTAATTGCACATTTTCCAATTTGAAATTATCTGAGTTCTTGTCAATTTGTGCTGGGATTACTTCCTGAGCTATAGACAGTTTAGGAGTATTTCATTGTTGTTGTTGTTTTAAAACCTGCTGTGCTGGAGGGAAATGAAGTCTTGACTTTGATGTTCTTCGTGCCTTTACAGCTGTGGAATTGGACCATCTGTGCCTCCTCAAGTTTCCTCAGAGAGGAGCGGTGGGATACAGCAGGAAGCCTCTGGGGATGAGATGTCTCTGGGTGAAAAGTGTGGCTGAGGAGTCTCACAGCCATCACATCCTGGCTGCCAAGGCACTGCCTGTAAGGGGTGCTGGAATTATCTCAAATTGTTATGGGCTAATTAATAGCTTGCTTTGTTGCCTTGATTGCAAGAGCAACTAGATGGTTAAAAGCAGGAATTCTCCAATTTTGGTCTTAGAGTAAGACACTCAACCTCTTTTGAACTTAATAAATGGCCATATGAGAAGGAGTCTCCTATGTTTTGTGAATTGTCTTTGCTACTGAAATGAGCAACTAGTGAAGCCTGGTTTCCTACAGTTTTGTGCCTCATGTTCCATTCACATGGAATGGAATATCCTTATTTGTCTGGCAAATCCTCCACTTTCAGACCTGCTAGAAAGGAAGGGGCATCATTTGTTACAGCTGAATAACATATGTGTTTGCTGTCTGTTATTGAAGCACGTGTTTCTTGGTCAGATAGTAGTTGCATCCTGACTTCTGCATATCCATAAAGGAAAGAAAATGTCAGTAATTCTCCATAGATGGGACCCTAACAGGCTTTCCTTTTCAAACAGTTGGTTACCGCTGATTAAACTCATAGGAATTATATTAAAAAATGGCCAACAAGTTTTTACAGATTTAGGGGGGCTGACTATAAACGTAAATGGATGGCTATTCAGACAATGTAATAATGCACACCTTGCTTCTTTGGGAAACAAGGGGGAAATAGTTCTTAAGCCAGGCATTCATATATACTGGCCAAAAACTTTTCAAGAAAACTTTTAATGGATAAAAGGTACTTGAGATTTAAAAATCATAAAGAAAAGTAGCAGGTTACCTATCTTGTGTCATCTAAAAAAGACAATTAAGTCTTTTTTTTAATCAAGTCTTTTTTTCTTTATACATTATATATCTATTATTTATACATGGAAATTGGAATTCTGAATCACACTTTGTGCAAGGCTATCATAGAATCATCGACAGCTTTCAAAATTGAGTTTGGGTTTTTTTCTTAATGCAAGGATCCAACTATTAGCAAGCACTAACTTTTGCTATCCAGATTTATTGTGCTTTCTCTTTAAAAAACAACTTTTTAAAAAATTAAAAATAAACTTAATCCATAAATTCATTGATTTAAAATGTATCTTTTAAGAAATATGCTACTATAGTTAATGTTTAGGGGGTTTTTCTAATAATTTACCTTAGTAACACCCTATTACTTCCTTTGGTGCTCACCAAAGGGACGCAGTGGCCCTTTTAAATTAAAAGAGCAAAACTTTGTAAGGCCGGAAGGGCCTCATTAGGCTGATTTACGTTGCTCAACTGCATAACACAGAGTATGGAATTCTAACAACTATTTTTGTCATTTAGTCCTTGACTATAGTGTGAAAGTGTACCTTAGAACTAAAGACCTAAACTTGACTTAAGCACTATAACTGCCACAGGATCCAGAACTTCCTAGAAAGGGTGTAGTGAGGCTATTTTCTTCAGCATCTATTTTGCAACCATTGCAAATCCTTATCTGGTGAGATACGTACAGACTCTAGCTTTTAAATTACCTGCTTCACCAGACGTTTTCAAAGCAGATGGCCAAGAAAAAATAAGGATAATGTAAGTTTGGCAAGAAGGAGTGGGACACAGGCCAGAAAATGTAGAGCATGAGAAAGGGAGACTGTCAAAGATAGTGTAGGTTAAGACACTGGAAGATAAGGGAATCTACAGCAAGAAGGAGGAATACAACCATTTCAGTTACTTTACACTGTTCCAGGGAAGAACAAGAGTTGTAAATCCAATTCAGCAAGCCAATCCTTTCCACAGGCTTTGCACTGCTGATAAGCAAACACTTGAAGAAGCCCACCACATCTGAACAACTGCATCACCCAGGCAACACCAGGAGTGGGTGAGGCAAATAAGAAATGAGCCATTGTTAAAGAATCGGCCTAGTTTAATCTGGAACAACAAACTCTGGAATGCATAAATCATACTTTTTGTCCCATTATATAACTTGTGATGGGGAATTAACACAATTTAAAATTATTCACCTCCAAAGTTTAAAATAAGTTTGTATTTCTTGAAAATTTTTTGTTAATTGTCATGATTTCTAGCTTTAATTCCCTTACTTTCAGGATCACGTGGCCACAATTTTATCAGTTGATGGTTCTTCAGTTCAAAATTGGCATTTTTAAAAACTAAAATATTCCAGGCAAGTATTTTAATTGCCTAAATAACCAGGTTGGCTTTATGGCAGCTCATCCACTCTTTGCTTCCTGGGCTGTTGGTGTAAGTGCCCATTTGGGTGCAAATTAACACCATGCCCCCAGCTGTGGTTTTCTGTAGCTCATCTAAAATTTGAGGTTATCAAACCAGTATATCTTAGGTGTGCAACTGAAATTTTTTGGAAGATGCCATTTCAATTTATCTACATTTTATTTATCATATCATTTCAAATATTATAATATTTCAAACTTATAGTTCTGAATGTTTTTAACCAGGATAATAAGTCTGTGTCCAGTCCTTTCCTAAGACTAATGGAGTAAATAGAATATTACTGGTTTGGGGTTTTTCTGGCCTTAATATGTTGCTATAAACTGTCAGATTCCATTCCATTTTAACCTTACATTTGATAAAGAAATAGAAATATAAGAAACTAAAGAAATGAAAGCCAGAGAAAGTGAGCAATATATTAGCTGAATGTGAAATATTCTTTTTTAATGCCAAGGATTGATGTTCTAGGATAAATCCAAGTTGAAGCAACATAGTCCAAGGACTGAGAATTGGTATTGATTTAACAAGTCTATATCCTTTTAAAAATATTTCAGATTTTGCTTTTCAGTCTGGATCTATTTCTCTTATAGCTCTGATGCACTGAGCTCCCTCTTGTGACTAGCACCTGAACACTATTCTGATTTTGGGACTACACATCCTGCATACCCCTGAGAGAAGCAGAGCTGTTCAGGTACTGGATTCCTTCAGATCAACTCTATTTGCGAATAATAATTTTCTTTTAAAATGGCAACAGTGGTTATCTGGAAAGAATACAGACTTAATCTTAGCCATTTTTGGTAGCTCATCCTTTTCACACCTGTTTTTTCAAAAGAAAGTGTTTTCTCCTCAAAAGTCTTAATTCTAATGCTGAATCTGTGTCTTCATGGAAATTATTTGATCACTCCTCAGTGGCTGATGATGCAATAAACACAATATAGTGACCAGTAATCAAATGAAGACTAAATATAAATTTACTAACCATAGAGCCAGGAAATACAATCCATCATATCTGACAGCAATTTCCTTCCAGAGTTGTAAGGTTGAATTTCTTTATTTACACTTGGTGATGAAGGTATAATGGCTCATTAGCATAGGCACAGTCGTTTCTGTATGATCTGTGTTGCTTTTGTATAGCTTATTCCAAGATGGTTTTAAAGAATAATATTCACAGCTGTGTAACTATGAATACAGCATGTTCAATAGCCGTGAACTTTCATTTTATACAGACATATTGGTAGAAATGTTTTGTATAGAAATGACCCTCGGTAGAAAACTGAATATGAGAAAAGTCTGAAATGTACAGAACGAGACGAATCGAAGTCACTATGCCCTTCTTTAGCTTTCTGACCTCGAACATGAGCTCTTTGAGACTATTTCTTGTAGATGAGAAAGAATAAGTAACACACCCCCTTCATAAATGGCCCCCAAATTATGTGGTCACAGCTGGGAAAAAAATTGTGAATAATCCAATCTATTTGTTTCCAATAGTTTGCACTTTTTTGCACATTAAAGAGAGCTATAAAGGGTTACATTTTTAATATTTTTAGGTAAAAAGTGAAACAAAAGAACAATTAAAAGATATCTTGCTTAATGTAATTATTTGTAAGAACATTCATATTCACCTCTTATGAGTTTTAATATTAACTACTATGAAAACCTTCTGGCTGCCATGTTTAACATACTCAGTTATGCCATTCCCATCACCTGACAGTGTAAAAATAGGATTATGTTTACAGTTGCTACCATTGTAAAGGGCCCCAAATTTAACACTGGATATAAACCTATTTTCTCAAACTATTGCAAAATCATTTTTATTACAACTAATGCACAGGTAGGCACATGTCTCTGAGACAAAGCAAATGTCTCTGCTAATCTTGTTATCCACAGATGCAGTAATATATTTTTACAGGCTATAGAAAAACACATACTCTGAATTCTATAGTCCTTACTCGTGCTAGTCTACTGCTGAAGTGGGCTGGAGCTTTGAACAGTGTAGAGTTACAGCTTAATGAATGCTAGTTCTTCTGTATAGGAGAAATTCATATGCTTTCATACTCTCTCAGCTTCATTTCCTTCCAAGGCTCATTAATTTTTAAAAGAGCCAGCTTTCTTACCCTTGCCTCCTAGTAGGTGGTGTTGCACTAGCATAAATACAAGGGTATTTATAATTTTAGCTGGAAGAAGAGTATGATAAAGCTGAATTGCGCAGCCAAAGAGGTTTGGCTAAGTATCTACATCAACTCTAAGGAAAAACTTCAACAGATTTCATGGTGGTCACTGGGTTGCCTAATTTGGCCATATAAGGTTTCTTTTATTGGGCAGAAAGCAGCATGGTTGTTATTTCTAGGACCCTAGCAATTTGTCTGGATTCAGATGCTGTGCTTGTCACAACCCAATCACACAGTGAGGAGAGAAATGGTGTTTTTCAGAATTCTAGGTTTATCCCACTGCAACTTAGGGACTCTTTCAGTAAAGTGGAGCATGTAATAAATACTGCATTCATTCTGAGGTGTTCAGATTATTGAATGTGGAGAGGTTGAATGTTGTTGCTAAAGCAGTAAAAGGAGACAAGTGGAAATAGTTGCAGTCACAAATAGCCCAAAAGTCCAGGTCCACAAGCAAAATCTGAAATATCCCTTAATTACCTTTCTCTTCAGTTGCTCATCCTCCTAGCTATGTTGTTTGTCTTCAGACTTGGTATTGTTGATAATTCCTTAAAGTCAGTAAAAAGGCTTTTCCCTTCCATTCAATCATTATCCTTTATTTCTTGAGTAGTTCTATGACCTACTGTCTAAATGATATATTATATTACTTTATCTTTACAGTGTAAGATACAGATCCCCTTATGGGGTGTATTCCACCACTTACTTTCTTTGATTTTTCTGTTCATTCTTTACCTTCTTAGAGAGACCAAGCAAAATTTCAGAGTGAAATGAGAAGGTAATCATCTGACTGATGAGTGGAAGGCACTTTAAAACCTGCCAAAATCCTGGAAAACCTTTTCTCTTTCCTTTTCTATCCTGCTGCTTTAGTATGTGCAGTTATCTGAGAAATATTTCACAGGCTCTTTGATTCAGTGTACTTTGTCAAAAGCCTGAATTCTGCAAATGCAACTGGTATTACCAATCACAAGGTCCTCATTAAATAGACTAGCAGACTGAGCTAAGTTTTGCTTGAGCAAAATTAGGGAAGGACTGCAGCATTAGCAAGTTTTTCTGTGCTCCTTTGTGAGAATGGTGCTGTAAGTGCTTCAGTGTGTCACAATACATGGTCAACAATAATCCTTGAGTTGATTAGGTGACTAACCCAAGTTTAGCTCACTGAAGAGAATCTCTGAAAACTTTTCCTGCACATACTTAAGGCAAAAAATATATTTACCAGAGGTTACTACTTCTTGAAAGATGCCTACCGGCTTGTGTGAAGTCAAAGCAAGCTTGATTCAAATTTGAATCCTCGATCATTGCAGCTCTAGGCAACCTTTATGATAACAAAAGGAGGAAGGGAGGAAGAAAAGTTCTTTGCTTCCCACTGCATTCATACATAGGTTACATGCACAAGACCAATTCTGCCAACAGAGTGGCCTCAAACCTTTCAAAATATTAGACACAGAACAATTTATTATTGGGCCTTTTGAAAGTGCTGGAAAGCTTCAGTCATGGAAATATTCATGAATACGACTTGTAAAACTTATTCCTAACAAAGGCCCTGAAAAACCACTGATCATTACATAGCTAATCCCAAAAACACCTCCAGTCAATAATTGCTGATTTGTCACCTTATGGGCGTCATTTACGGACATTTACCATTTTGATTTTATACATAGTATTCAAAATCCTGGCACTGCATTGTATGGTAGAGATTTGCTTACAAGGAGGTCCAGAAAGGTAATCTCTCACTATGGTTAATCAAAGTAGAAGAAAGAAGAATTGGTTTTGTCACTGATCCATGACCAAGTTCATATCACACAGATATGGGAACCTAAAATTCTTATACTCAGGGTGAAAGCTACTGAAAGGTACTTGTGTAGGCCCCTTTCACTTCCTGCTTGTTTATGCTGCTCCATTCTACAGAAAGGATTTAAATGTCAGTTGAGTGAGAGAGAGATAATTATGCTAATTTAGCACATGTGAGATTCTTGGATACAGTATTTTCAATAAGAAATAGCCATGGAGTCAATGAAAAGCAAAATATTTCTCACTTTGCTTGGAAGACTTTATCTTAGGCTGTCTCTGATGGCTGTCTCTGAATATCTTACAGTTTAGTGGAAAGAGACCCCACCAGGGAGCTCCAGACTGAACTCTGGAGCTGAGAATGAGAATGAGAATTTGAATACTTCGATGGGTATCAGTGCTCACTGTTAGCAGAAGGCAACTAACAATATCAACGTTTTCCTCAGAGAGTGTCAAACTCTACAGCTGTGCTGTCCAGGCACATTATTCCCTGTTTCACCTAAGCAATATCTCCTCAGACAGATCACCTCTTTTTGACAGGGTTACAGAGTTAGGAGCTCACAGGCAATTTTTTTCTTTCTGGGCCCCAATCACCCTGTTTGTTTTTGAGGAGCATCCCAGCTCCAGAAATGTCCTCCTCCCCAGGCTTGATCTGCTTGGCAGGGCTGCAGAAAAACAAGTTCAATCACCCCAGCATGGAGGAAGGCATGGTGGTCAGTAGTCTCTTGCTGCCAAGCACTCCTACTGCTGGTTTATTAAACAGAGAGGGGGCAGCATCATTTGCAGTTCCTCCTCTGTTTTTCAGAAGGAGACACTAAGCTCTGCTTTCCTTTTTCAAAGACTTGAGATAGGCAGCTGCTCTCAGGAAAGGGCCTAGTGTTTGGTTACATACAGGCAGCTGTTGGATACCATGGCAAAGACATCTTAGCTGTGGAAAGGGCTACCATAACTTGAAGTGAGTGAGCTCAGACATTTCTTCCTGCAAATGATATTCTGAAGCATCTATCCCTTACTCCAGGCTGTTCAAGAAACCTAACTCAATGAGTGATCATTTTATTTTCACTCAGAAGCCAAGACAAGATTCAGAGGGGTTTTAAAGTTAATTCTCTAATGAGACTGAGACACGTCCTTAAATACCTGTCTTTATTGCATGTAACCCTTAACCCCAAGGGATGTAGGAACACGAATTCCTCTAGGCCTTTTTTTAAAATTCTCTTCCCTTTCCTGTCTGAATGGGATCCGTTCTCCCAAAGGGGGACTGGCTTTTTGAAAATCTCATCCATATAATGCTCATTATTGTGGAAAACTTTGCACAGCCGTCAGAGAGAGTTTTCAGTCATGTAAGCCAAGCCAAACTGAATGTGGCAGGGTTCATTCAGAGCACTACCCCTGAGTATATTTTTCAGTAAGTAGGTAAATTAGCCGCGCACGCATGCACGGCACAACTTCCTTCCGAACATTCAGCTGTCATTAAAACCTCTGCTGCTATTTAAAAACATCTAACCTCGTACGATGGGCAGCTTTCAAGGACTCATAACTCAACCAAATCAAAACCAGTTTTCACAAAACTGCTCCAAGGCTTCTTGATGGAAAAGGTTTCCTTACTGAGTGCCATTGTTTCCAGTTGTTTCATCCTGCTAGGTGTCTAAAAGAGAAAGTCACAAGAATTTGTATTTGTATAAGAACTTTCACTCTCTCATTCAAAAATATAGCACTGAGGATAAGCTTAGCAGGAATAAGAAGGATTAGGCATTTATGTGGATAATGAGAACATCCATGATTACATCAGTGGGGTGAATAGGATGAAAACACTGTGGCGATCAGCCCTCTCCTGGAATCTTTTAACATTTGTTTAAAAATTTTATAGGAGAAAAACTCCTATAATGGTGTAAACAAAGGGAGTGGGTTAATCAGACATGGATTAAATTAAAGTCACTCACCTAAAAACATTGATTGTGGAGATTAAAAGCACCATCACCTTTCATCTATCTTGTTTACCTCCCAAGCACCCTCTGGCTTTTGTGTGGCATTTTGGTTTCCATGGCCACTGAAGGTTCCTTCCTATAATCAAAAACGACCTCCTGTTATAAAAGACTCAGAGTCTTTGCTCAGCAGGCCATTTCCCCCTTTTATTATTCTTTTCTCTTGCCTTCAGGGAAAGCTTTGTGTGAGCAGGACAGAGCACTTGGTTGGTTGGCGGTTGACCTCAGTTGCACACAATGAGCTCTGAGTGCTACCTGAAATGTGTGACAAAGAGGGAAGGGTCACTGGCTTAGAGCATTACAAGGGCATGGGCAAGCAACTGTGATGACACTTGCCAAATGTTAGCATTCACCTAATTCAGGAGGGTCCCTGCTGATTGACAGTTCCTCACTCTTCAGCAGCTAAAGACGGAAAATACACAAGTTCATTAATTAATAACCCTGCTAGACTCCGAAGATATAAAGGCTAAAAGAAAATAAAAACCAAAACCTAACAAAAAGCCCCTAAACCTCACAAAGAAAGCAGCTTGGTAGGAGGGAGCCAGCTCAGGATGAAATATGTACAAAGTGTATATGTATATATATATATAGATACATTTTAAGAGCACGCCTCACTAGTTTCAAGCCATTTTAATAGCCTACAGGCAAAATTTGTCATGGTATGTAGCTGAGTGCTGTGCTTGCTTAAAATGCTTTTGACAATGTGAGGAAAGCCTTTAAGCATTTGATGAAGGTAAGTTACTTAGCAGGGCTTGGAAGCCAGTTTGCAGGTTCCAAGATAATTCCTCAGGATCCAATTAAACTGTTGAATTTTACATTCATTCCATTTTTCTAATGCTTTTAGTTAAGGGGATTTCTCCCATACATAACCCGCTCATACACACCCCATACTCGCAAACCAGTGATTTTAAATACACTTCTCTGTGACTTTTTAGCTGGTTTCACCCTTTGATTGTTGAAGTGTGTTACTCTTTTTAGGGAAAAAAAAAAAAAAAAAAAAAAAAAGTTTTGAGAAATTTTTTTTTTCCGGGCAAAAGCAACAGGGAGTTTTAATGCTGTATATCATAGCTAAAATAGGAGACTTGGTTTTGATTGCAGAAGTTGTATGAGAGTAATACCTGTGGATTGTTGCTAAAGACAGCAAAATGCTGACAGTTTCTTATACCAGCTACTTACTGTGCTGCTCAGATGCCAGCTGTAGGATACCACAAAACAGGATGTGAGAGAAACAGAATTCCACTTGCATGTGAGTACTCACACTGAGGGAAATCCATCATTATCAAAACTATCAAAATTCAACAAATATTATTCAAATATCAGTTTAGCTGGTATTCTAGTGTAAGAATTATTATGATAAAAAGAAAGAAACAAATATGGAAATTCAAGGCATTACAATAAGTATTATTTTTACATTTGAGCACAGCAGATTCTGTACTGTAACCTTTATACTTCCAAGTGCAGGAAGGGAAATATTTTCTGACATTTTTCCATCACATTTGTATCTTTCTTTGACGTGAGCATTAGTGCTGTTGTCATAATAAAGAATGCATTCAGCAATCAAACTTAAAAGAAATTCAAATCTGTCTTTCAACATTATCTTGAAATCATGCAATATGTCAAAAGCTTTGATGTAATATTGTATTATATGTTTTATATATTACTTTTCACTCAGTCTGAATTAATAGCTTTTAGCAGAGTGAATTCTATCAAAAATCATGACAGAATTAAGCCCTTTATATGCACTAATCCATAAAGAACATTTGAAATTCAACACTGTAGCTTGTCTTTGTGGTTGAAACTTTTACAGAGTAAATACACCATACCAACATGACCAGTGAATCTTTCTGCAGTGAATGCTGCAGTTCATCTGGGAGCAGGCACTTACACTCCTCACTTGTGATGAGGATAAATTGGTCTTGTAGCTGTAAACATCTCTCCTGACAGAGGATATTGAGGACAGAGATTTCTGCCAGGAACTCCATGCTGCTGTTCATGCAGCTTTCATCTTTGGAATGTTATGTTCAGATCTGCTTTAGATCATAAAAGAGCTGTGAATTTCTCCACACTAGTAGGAATCAGGTCACAGTATGGCATAAACAGAATTTGAAGAAGAAAGGATTTCTGTTGTTGAAAAAGATTTAATTACCAAAAGACAGTTGGTATTTTTCGATTTTTCTTTTTCAGGGTTGAATGACAGTATATAGAAATATGTGACAAGAATAAATGAAAGGATTACATTTAAGCATGCTGCAATGTGTACTTTCTTTTTCCCTATAGAAAAGACAGAAAGAAGTAAGGCCAAAGATACATCTTGTTCTAGCTTGGTTAAATTAGCCTAGTCTTAATTTTTACATACTAAAATTGCTATGAATTTCATAAGAGAAATACAGAGTGTGTCATAATATAATGGGCATAAATGAGGCTTGTCATAAACAGTGCAATTACTTAGGAGTCTACTGTCTTAAATAGTATCCAATGACATTGTCAAAATTATCTCCACACAGTGGAGATGATGTTAACCAAGACCCAGTTAAATTTCTCTTGAAAAGCTACCACTGACATCAGTGGACTTGGAATGCCCTTTAAATTACAATCAGTTACCTGTCACCAATAAACATTAGCTAAGTTCTGCTTCTTGCACCTTATTTCTGGCTTCCCCCTGTAATTATATTTTCAAATATCAGCCAGGTATACTTCATGCAAAATAAATGTTCTTGTGAATCATTTTTTCTAAATCATCTTCCCACAGACAGTCACTCCACTTCCAGAACCTTCAAACCCAGCTAAGCTAAATCACCTGGATGCAAATTCAGCTTTAAAAGAATAATGTTATACACATCTGGAGGAAAGGTCATTTAGCAGATTGATCTGGTCACTGAACATTTTCCCTGCTGCAATCTTAAGACTTATACCTCTAATCGATTGCACTCCCTGCTCCATGACCCCCAGCAATACCGTTCTTCATTCCAATGGCAACAGTCCCCAGTCAGCTTCTGAGGCCATGTATTGTATGCACTGTGAACAAAGCACCTGGCACGGGCCAGTATT
This sequence comes from Petroica traversi, assembly GCA_025920805.1. Lineage (NCBI taxonomy): Eukaryota > Metazoa > Chordata > Aves > Passeriformes > Petroicidae > Petroica > Petroica traversi. Next base: position 12,003,489 of record JAHLSL010000062.1, on the reverse strand, counting down.
CTTCTATCTCATCTCTATCGTCTTCAAGTCATCTCTTTAAAGGAAATAAACTGCAGGTGTGTGTGCTTCTCCCTCCCCTCTTTCCCTTCACTTCTCAGAAAGGTCAATAAAAGGGATTAAAATTCTCTCGCTGCACATCAGACTCTCAAAGCGAGGGCAAAGTGCACATGTGAAAGGGCAAGTGTGCACGCACTCACTCACATCCACGTGCACAGGAACAGCCCTACACTTGTGGAATGTACCTCTTTACATTTGTGCATATAATAGGTATTAGGAGGGGCCATGAAATCTACCCTCTGCTCCACTGAAAGCAGGATTTAGCAAACAGATCACAATGGGATTGCCATCTTGATCCAGGCTTTTAGATCCTGTAAATTAAATGTATCACACAATAAATAACACAAAGCAGATATGAATATAACTTTAACTGAATTCAAAAGAATAAGCCAAACATTTTGACTTGATTTTCTACAGTAATTTCAATTTTAAAAAATCAATCAAACAAACAATACATTAGTCCAGAATCAGAGATACATCTTTCAAATTCAACCAACAGTTCCCCATGTCAAGATTTCCATCAACTTTTAATTTAAAGGTTTGCCTCAGGGAAAATTTTCTTATTTCACTAAGTCATGTAATTCTATTAAAATCAATATGACCATATGTATTAGTAAAATAGAGTCTGATTAACAACAATTTCATCTAACTTCTTTGGCCTATTCTACTTTAGGAGCATTATATTTCTTTTCTGAATAATGATAGTGTAGTTTCCATGAAGAAATTTTATGAGCAGATTTTGAGCTAGGGAAGAGAAGATTAAAATATTTTTACAGAACCAAGACCAGCAAAAATGTAGTTTACTTATATGTTTGACAAATCTCCTGGCTTATTGACAGGGCAGGCATTTAACAATTTCCAAGTCATGCAGCTGAGGTTCTTGGAATTGTTTGAAAAATAAACCAAGAGGAACATCATGGAGGAGACTGATGTCAAGCTACTACTAAAGGAACACACCTTCCAGAAAAGTCCAGGGTAATAGCAAAGATTTTCCTTGGGTTTCAGAAAATACCATACTGAGTTATTCCTCAAGCAGGAAGCTATTGAGCTGCACTTTGAATACAAGAGATTGTGGTACAGAAGCTGGCAGCATGGGCTTGGATGGGTTTGCAGGACTGGAAGAGGTTATCTGAATTCATGCTAGAGTGTGTACACAGAGGTATTTGTCTCAGAACCACAAGATTCTTGAACTACAGTTCAATTCATGTGGTAACCTTGCTGAACTCTCCCAGGACCTAAGAAGTGCAAGCCAAGGTAAGGAACTACCATGAACTACATCTTCCTTTCCTCAGGAAGGTGATCAATACACAACCATCTCTCAAGTAGTTATCATCTTCATCTTATTTCTCATCAGCAGATGGGAAATGAAAGCCTGATCTGTCAGCATGTGGGTGACCCTTTGGAGCATTCCTACCAGGTCTGACATTTCTCAAAGATATTGATAGGCTGCAGATTTAGCTTTCAAGTGTTCATTATCACTGGAGCAGTGGGATTTGTATTTTGCATCACTCAGTATCTCTTTGAGAATGCATGCAAAGCACTGGAAGTGGAAACACCTTCATTTTCCTTTAATCAAAAAGGGCAACAGAAAAGCTACTGGAGAGGCTGATTATTACTCAAATAAGAGGTTTATGCTTTCCATAGTATTTGTCCAGTTTAAAAGACATCATTTACTCTTTATCAGAGCATGGTCCTCTCTTGCCAAGCAGAAATTTCCTGTCTGCCAGACAAGGCTTCTAGCCATGAGGAGGACAAGGTGTTCCCATGGTGTTCCTATGGCAGTCTCATTTCCATGCCCAGTCCTGAAGGAGTGCCTCACAGAGAAAGCACCAGGGAGCTAAGTGTGCTTTTTATGTACCTTAAGGGTTTATTGAGGCTTCAAATCATCAAACTCAGGGCTCTTGAGGTTAATCTCACAAGGTATGAGATGCTAATAGTTACCTGCTTTGTGGAGAAAAATAATATAGATTTTGGGTACCAAATGAGGACTCCTTTGTCACTTAACAGGTTTTATGCTGAAATAAAGTATATCTTAAAGCTGAATTTGTCAACAAGGAATACAACTTAGTTTTTCCAAGTATGTTCTACACATGCCTAGACTTGTATATCACGTGCAAATTTGATTCTGTAGGGAGGGATACCAAAACTTACTTGAGAATGGCTTCCTAGCCAGTAAATGTATCTGTGATGAACAACTCAGCCATGGATTGCATCTGCCACTCAATTCAAACAAATTCATCCTACCATCCCAACAGAGAATATTCACTGTCACACCATTGCTACTATGAATCTACTGGTTCCATTTGAGAAGTCTAGCCTGGTGATGCACCTACCATCTTCACCAGTGAGTCAGCAATCTGCCCCTGTAAAACAAAGGGGAAAAAGAAGGCAAACAGTCTACTGAGCTGCATAAGATTGCTGTTCAAGGAAGGTGATACTTCCACTCTATCGTGCACTGGAGAGACACATATGAAGTGTCTCAAAACAGCCTCAAACTTTCTTTGATTCTGGGTAATTCCATTTTCTACGTGCCTGGGTACAATGGGTTTTTCTCAACATCTTCTCCAACACATATGGGCAAAAATCATTTGTTCACCTCCCTAATCTCCTAAGGTTTGAGTTCTTTTTCTGGTACATTTTTTTCTCACTACAAATGAAACTTGAAAATGGGAAGAGGAAGTGTATCCTACCTGGCATTCCAAAAACCAACCATTTCCATTTGTAACTTACCATATAACATGTTTAGTTTCATGAGGCTCAGTTTGTTTAGGGGGCATGTGCTCTACTTGTGCTTCATTTGCAAACAGTTGCAAAAAGTTATTTGAGCAGGGAGAAAGTGGTCCCAAAAGAGACTTCAGCTTCACTTTGAGACAGCACTTGTTTTCACTTCTATCCAGTATTCTAGGGGCTATTTTGAAGGAAGGTATCAGGGCTGAATTCCCACCATGCCGAACTGTCCTCTGCATGGATTTATTTGTGGTATTTTTAAACCAGGCAGCAAGATGGAAATCAACATCACAGGACATAGCTGAAAGATCTGATTCCCTTCCAAATTCATTGGATGGTTCTTTATTTACTACAAAATCTTCCTGCTCCCAACATTCTTCATGCCTGATATTTTTTGGGAGGATGAAGGTAATTTGATATTAAACTTTGTATAAAGAACATTAAAAAGATTAAATACATCATATTGAAATATGGTAAGGAATTTAAATCCTTGTGCTATGCTTTCAAATTAAATTTTCAGTGAAATTCCTTATAGTAAAATTAGCATGATATCTTACAGACAAGAATCTCTGATGACTGTATAAATAAATTCCCTTGTAAGTATTTAAATACTGTTATAGAAATTTTTCTGGAAGATAATCTGACTTTGATTATGCCAAGGCCAAAGAAAACTCAAAATCCTGAGATATGGTCATTTCTAAATCCCACTTGTAATTAGTAGTTTACAGGTGAATTTGAAATGTCAGACTTGCAACACATTTTAAAGCAGCATTTCATATTTTCAGGAGCTCTGGGAAAAAAAAAAAACATCAGTATCAGGGATTGGTGATTCAGATTTCATTTGGATCATCCAGATAATTGATTTTATTAGCCACCTGCTTTCTTGCTTGTATTATATAGACTATGCAAGAGCTTTTTTTTCTGTGAACAGCACTTTTGATTATTCTATTATAACTCAGAAATGAAAAAAAAAAAATCCATCCTAAGGAAATGTCTCTTTCTCCAGTTCCACTGTACTATATAAAAAAGGATGTTCATATTCCTTTAAATAAAGGACATTTTGTTCTCAAGCTACTGCATTTAAAGGAAAACAGCAGTAATCCATGTAGTAATCCAAACATTTGAATCCAAAGGCAACTTCTGGCTCTAAATCTTCATTGCAGAGGCACTTGTCTCAAGGGTATAGCAATTTTTGTTTTTCCTCTTCTCTTTTTTTTTTTTTTCTAGGCAACAGCCGCAATCTCAGATAAGTCTTTCCCACACCTTTTACTTTTGTGTTGTTTAGCTGTACCTCTGTCCAGTGTGCTGTGTGCTGCAAATCTTAGTCATTACTGCTTGCTCCTCATGACCACAAAACTTAGGTTCCTAACTCAGGATTGTGTGCACCCCTCTCATTTAATCAATTATATTATTGCGCTGAGTGATATCACTTTTGAGTTCTTCCTGACTCCATGTTCCTAAACCCTGTTGATTGAAGTTACTTTTAAAAATGCCAGCTAGTCTCCAGAAACCCTTAGATGCTCTTGAATACTCCATCTTTAGATCATGGATTCCATGGAAGTGAAATCAAATGTACTGAAAAGAAAAAGAAAGGCCAGAAACACATAACATTCTGGAAATAAAAATAAAAAAAATTGTGCTGCTAATTCTAAAAAGTTGTTTATAAGCAGAATAATAATAATAAATGTATTGTTTGTATTGCAATAGAAAATAAAATATCGTGTACTACATTTGCCATCTAAGCATCTGTTAAAAAAAACAAACCTCTCATGAATCTGCAGGAAAATCAATCACCTGATAATGGTGAAGACATTCCTGTGTGTCAGCATGAAAGTATGATATGTTTCCAGATGCATTTTCCTTGGGTAAAAGAGAAAAATACAACCATTTCACAGCACTTTGCCTCACTGGACCAAATTTATCTCTGTTGTAGCCTGGTGATGTCAACAGAGTTACAGTGTGGATGAATACAGGTCATTGTTTGTGAAGTTGGCAGCTAGTGCATGTGTGGGTGGAGAAAAATGAGATCTTCTAACCCATATTTGCAGAAAAAACATAAGTATGAGTTTAGACACATACTCCTATTAAAACTGAACCATAATTTTGCCACTGGAAGTTTCAGAACAAATGGGCTCCAAATGAAACAGAATGAGGGCGTTTCTCCAAGCTATTTCCTGCACTGCTGTCAGTGCTGCTGCATGGCAGTGTGACCACCTGATGTTGGGCTTGGGATGTAGAACACGGGAACAAGGCTTGTCTTAGTGGTTTCCAGACCGTGAATTCCAGCTAAGATAGGTGTCTGCTTTCTGCCCAAAACCTACTTGGCACTAATTAAAGTTAAGAAAGAAAAAAAAATCCATGTAGATCTCTTGCTGTGTCTGATGCTTGGCATACTGGGGAGAAGTTTAAGTGTCATGCTGGTTATCAGGTTTTCTTCAGTATAAAGATTCTTCAAAGTCCTAAATACTATTATGCACAAGTAGTGTCTTCATGTTCCAATACCCTGTAACTTAGGCATTTGTTGTGTACCTCAGTGGGTCAAGCTTCTAGAGATTGACCCCAGGTGTGCTAAAGGCCTGTGCCTCCTGTGGAAGATCCCTCTACTGGGCTACTCCTTACAACCTGCTTGACTTGTAGACACATTGGGGATACCCACAGTTTTCTGCTTTGGGTCTTCATTGCCAGGTCAGAAATCAATGCATTTAACTTCACAGCAGCAGCTTTGGGAAGCAGGAAAGATTTCTGGATGCATACCTGCAAAACAAGGCAGACTACAGGAGTACAGGTGACACACAGTCAGACCAAAACTGGTTCCTTCAATACAACTGAAAGTTTGCTGTGTTATCACCTCCACCTAAGCTTTGTTCCCTACTTTGCTGACTGCCACAGGGCTTTGGAGAACTCCTCACCATGAGCAGCAAACCAGAGCAGAGAGTCCTGGAAAAGGCAAGAACACCTGCAGATCAGAAGTGAGACCATTGTCTGAACCAGTCTCCGTACACAGGATTAGAAAGAACCACTGGGCCTGGCATTTTGAAAGAAATGTAGCTTTCTCTGTCAATCATCCCTTCAAAACTGAGTTACTTGTATAAAACTGCTGTGATTTTTGGACCATATCTAATGCTTCATAATAGCCTTTGGCATAAAAAACAAGTATATTGTCCTTATTGCGAGCAAGGGTGAATGAAAATGAAAAATATGCAAACTGGACCTTGATGTGCATTGGAGTATGCTGATTCATGCCAGGACAGTTTAGAACTACTCTTGCATTTCCGAATGCAACAAAACAAAACACAACAAAAGCTTCAGAAATCCAAACATATCTGTTTTATGTATGCTGCACAAGCTTCTACCAAGACAGTTTGGGATTTCCGTCCACAGCCCAGTAGTAGGAAATGTGAAGGAAAATATTGCCAGCAGGCAGATTTACTTTTCATAGCACCATCCATACCTTACCTGCATTCTTACCCTGTGTAGCACACTTATAACCTTCAGACCCAGGGAAGTATCCCCTGCTTCCTGCTCCCCCACTTAAGAAACAATGCACAGTAAATTTGTTTATGGCCTCCATTTTATTAATAGTGGCAATCAGAGGAACTTTTATGGATATGCTTTGTTCGCTTCAGCTCTTACTTTGTCTTCCAAGTTGGGAACCCCTACAGGACACTCATAAATGGACAAATTTACAATCTAGCCTGTGTAAAGTGCCCACAGCAGCATCTACATCGAAGTTGTCTTTGTGCTCATGCACCAGCTGTGATGCCAGAGGGCATGGGTCAGAGCAGAGGGCTTCCTCTGGCTTTCTACAAACTGGGATCAGCCAACCTTCATTTATCTGTGGTTAAGGACTTGTTTTGGTTTCTCAGATCATGACTCCACAGAGCTGTTTGGATATTTTTAATCGAAAGACAAAGCACTTCCTCTTCCAAACTTGGTGCCTGCAAGGAGCATAACAAACTAATCATTCAGAATAATTAATTCTGTCAGAAAAATCTCTACAATTCTTACTAACGCGGAGTGTTTTGTAATCCTAATGAAAGGAAAAACCTGTCACTGTGATAATTTTCGATTGACCCATTTTCTTCAGTGCTTGGGGAGAGGGGAATGTTGTTTGTTTTTATCTCTAAGGACCATAAGCATGAAAATGATATCTGTAAATCTTACATTTCAGCCTTGCATTTTCAAATCAGCCTTCAAAGGAAACATTAGCTAGTCTAAAGAGCCAAGTAGGATTGTCAGATTGGTCATTTGTATATGCATAGCAGAGTGTCTTTCAGTTACCTGTGACTTTAGTTTCGAAATGTTCCCAGGATAGGGAAACATTCATTTTCTCCATTTCTAAATGGGAATCTGAGATGGAGAAAATATGAGCAGCTTGCCAAGGCCATGGAGGTAGCCCTTGCAAAGCCAAGGACTGGAATCCAAATTGTGAGTGCTTTAGGCTGGCACTTAAAAGCACACCCTCCCTGTGGGTTTTAATGTAATATAAGAAGCTTAGGATTTAAAAACCTTTTCTAAAGCCAGGTTTTATGAGAAAGTGAGGAAAACAAAATATTAGTTTCTTACGTTTACCTAATATTGTAAACACCTAACTGCCAACTTTGGTGAGGAAGCTGCCAAACAAACACAAACAAAACAAAACAAAACAAAAAACCACTTAAAAGAGAAAATGCCTAGAGTTTTAGGATCTTTTTCATATTGTCATGCTTTGAGGTCATCTATTTCTTCTGTATTTGACAGCTGAAAGTTAAATGTGGCAGACAGTTGCATTTCTCATTACCAAAGACAGAACGGTATAGGAAATTTGTTCTTTAATACCAAGCTTTTTATTTCTAGGTCACTAATTTGAATCGATTCCTGATCAATGGTGACTGAAAGGCATTCATATCCGGCAGCTGTTCTGTGGTCTGTGTTAAATGAGGGAACATCTTAGTTATTTCCCAGCAGTAGCCCCTCTCTCTCAGTACCAGAACAAGGTGGCAGTTTTCACAGAGATGCTATGGCCTGATTGTACATGGCACTTGCAAGTATCAAAAAAGTGGTTAACCTATTTTTGTTCTGTTTTGTAAGGAGTGTTTTGGTTTTTTTCCACTTAAGCAACATTTTTTTATGGTAAGCTTTTTATATATTAAATAGGATCATCTTGCTGCTTGTGTAAAAATGCATTCTGCCTGTATTCAACATTGTGACTCCTATAGTGATGCTACTGGCAGTGGTCAGAGGTTGATTCTTTACATGCACAATGAGGAGTGCCAGAACAAGCATAAGTAGTTTCTGTGAGCCTTTAACTTTAACATGTAGTCAGTCTGGCCTAAATGAATCATCTAAATTGCCACTGTACTCCAAATCTCTCAGTTTAGAAATACATCCACAGAGGCTTTGCCCGTACCAAGCAGAGGTATTAGTTTCTTTCAGAATTCCACCTTAATTCTTAAATTTTTTTACACTCCCTTCTGTAATAGCTGCAGAAACCCTCTACCACTGTACAGAATAAATCAGCTTTGTTTTTAAGGATCCATATATATTGTCTAGCAGACATTATGGTTGAGAAAGATAAGTTTAATTGCTAAATTTTTATTTTCCAGGTGTCAGATTCCTGGTGAGTTGCTGAAGATAATGAAATGCAATGGGGCTTGTTGCTGTTTGTTCCTCCAAAACTTCTCTCACCACTCTGACATGACCTCCCAAAAGATTGACATAACATATACAATGCACAATACTTTTGCTCCCAAAATATCTCTGCTTTGAACAATGCCTTCCACAAATTAGTTTCTATCTCTTGCAATGTGTGGAACAATAATCATTCACCCACCCACAAAAAAAATTCTAGCCTTTATTACCATCTTTTTTCTTTTTTTTCCTATTCTCCAAATATGTTAATACCCACTTAACAGAAACAAAGCTAAAAGTCATAATAACAATCTACTGACATTAGTTCCCCAGTATAATGAGTTTTACTTTTAGCATTTTGATAACAATATCATGTAGCCAAATTGTTTGGTAGCATTAAAACTTGTCAGAGGAAACGTATAACTTGTCTGTAAAAATTCACTGAAACTTGGCGTAAAGGATTTTAGACAAGAACTAAGTTTTCTTTACAAAATATAAAATTCTCCTTTCAGATGCTTTCCATGATCTAAAAAGCAACTTTAAATGTTTTCAGAGACAAGTTGCAAGCCAGTAAACTATGACATCTAACTATGCTTGTGAGAAGAAAAAAAGAGGGAATGGAAAAAGAAACTTACAGTGCCTTCAAGATTTCATGTACAAATAAGTTTATGTTTAAGTAGCATTTTAAGGAATTTCATAGGCATTTAGTTCACAGTCTCAACGTTCATTCAAGACATTTCACATGAAATACACTTCATTATATGTTTTGAATTTTCTATTTTTCTTAAAGCCACATTTTCTCCAGCCTTGGGGGGTGTGAGGGGAGGTGTATGGTGATTATTACTCTTTGTAGGCAAACAGAAAAAATAAAATAAAGAGAAATATTTTTTATTATCCATTACACTCATATTATCACGGGTTCTCCATGCTTAGAGTCAATGGAGTTACTCTTTATTTAGCTTTATTTGACCAAGAAGGTTATTACAAATAATTATTATTATTTGTATTAATGAAGAAAACCGTAACACTAAGTCAGGAATGAGGACCACATTGCTTTAGGCATTGTACAATGTGAACAAAAAAGGAAGATTTCAGGGGCCTGAGTGCTTACACTATATGGAATCAGACAGCCTGATGGAAGAGCTGAAGGAAACTGCAATAGCATTTCTTGAGGTCAGGAAACAAAGTAGATTTGCATGAGTTTATGGAGGTTTCCTTCCACTCCTAGATAGAGAGAAAGACAAAAAATTGAAAACACATGGCTGAAAATTAGAAAGGAGATGATGGAAATTGATAACACAATCCTAATGGTGGTAGTAGTTAGCCTTTTAGATTACAGTGTCAATAAAGTGGGAATGGGGAAAGGTGGTGCATTAGTTATAGCAGAGAAGGAGGACACAGTGCAAAGAGACAGAATTATAACAGACTCAGGGCAACAGATGGGGATAACTATCTTGACAGCAGCAGTCCACATAGATATGATGAGAACATGGATGCCATTGTCAGGAACAAAAGCACAGGTACTGCAGTTAGTGAGACACAAGACTACAACACGAAAACTAGCCTGGATAGGAATTTTAGCTCCATGGCTGAGGAAAAAAAGGACTGTGCTTGTGACACAATGCAAAAAAGAATCAGCAAGACATAAATATGTTTGGGAAATGAGGACCCTTGGAGACACACTCTTCAGAGGATGTCACACACTCTTCAGAGGATGTCACACACTAGAGCTAAGTGTCCGACCAGGAGGTTTGGTAGTTACTGGGATCAAAATTAAGAGGTTGTGGGGCACACCACAGAAGCCCTGCAGGTTGTGGACTGACTGATGAAAAGGAGAGGGAGAGAGGAGACAATGCAAAGGAAGAGGGAAGAGTTACAGAGATGTGAAAGTCCCAGCTGGAAGCCAGGTTTTGTTGCCCTGTTCATTCCAAGCAGCATTTCAACCTTCTGCCCCTCAGATAATATATATGCACAGACTGGATATGGCACCCCTCATCTCATCCACAGCAGCTACATATGCACACAGGTGGCAAAATCTTCTCCTTTGTGCTCTGAAAGAGAGAGCATGAAATGTTTCATTAGCTTTAAATTTAAGTGCTTTTGGGTTTATCTATATACCCTGAGTATTGCTTCCTGGCATAGCTTTGGACTTCGTTCAATTTCTTGTGCTCTGGCACCACTGATTTCTATCTCATTGTTGAGACAGCTCAGAATTAGCGTATTAACTCTTAAAATTATTTGACTCTGATTCAGGATATGCCACTCCATTAAAAATCCAGCATTTTAAACCTTCTAATTTTAACCAGCTGTATCTTTATTGATGGACTATATTATGGAAATGAAAAAATTTATTTCCTCAATGTATATTAAGCATGTCAAGCATGCTGAAATTTCTGGTTACATTTACCTAAGTTCATTTGGAATCCCCAATTCCAGACAGAGTCCCACCAGCTGTACCATTTTTTCTCTCTACTTATGCAGAGATGTTTCCTTTCCTCAAACAGATTTTAAATATCTAGGTTTTGCATTTGCATATAAATGCAGGTGGATTATGCATATAGAGCTATGAGTTTGGCACTCAAATGTGTCAAACCAAATTATTTTTAAGCCAGATGCTCATATATGTGCACATTTTTCCTGACTCATACAGGAAAAATATTCTTTTAGCATGCCTCACTGGTATCCTTCATGTACACTGATATATACACTGGTGTTCTTAATATACTCTTGTTCCTAAAGAATGAAAAATCTTCTTCTGCTTCATATCTATAAAAGGGCTTTTATTGATTAAAGTCACATTTATTCTAATGTTTTAGGGATTTGTGGGTTTTAGTCTTTCACTGGTTTTTTTAGTTATTCCCTTAGTAAAATCTCTCTTTTTTCTTTTTTTTTTTTTTTTCTTTGCACGTGATAAATCAAGTTACTTTTTCACTCTGGACTCCATTATGGGATCACAGTGGCTATACAAACCACACGGAGTTAAGCAAACAAAGGAATTTTTTCATTTTCTCTTTCATTCAATAAAGTTCCATTTTCTGTCACCCTGCAACCTTTTGACCTGCGTCCTAATGGCACTGGTCACTCAAGGGCAAAAGTTCAGCCATAGGTTAAGTCTGTGTGTGTTTGCACCGGGCAGGGAGACAGTGGGTTCTTGCTTCCTGCTGTCTCCCCCATGCCCTGCCATCACTCCCCAAACGCCAGCCTCACCCCTACTGGGCTCTTCCTGCTCCACACCTCCCTCTGTGAAGAAGGTAAGGAGGCCTGGGAGTGAGCTTTTCCCCAGCCTTTTGTTTTTCTTGCAGCTGTCAACAAAAAACCACAAAAAATTGCTCTGGATTAGAGAAGGCAAGAGAGAGCTATCCAGCAGAGACACTGCAGTCAGTGCTAACTGCCTGTAGCCACTTGTGTTGGTCACTGTTCCATTCTTCTTTGCCTCTATAAGTTGCCTCTATTTCTAAAGAGAGAATATGGGCGCCTTCCTTATTCTCAGCATTGCTGGCACAAAGTGTCTCAGGATATTGGCTCCTGCTGTGAATGGAGAGCTCCCTGTTATGCACTTCACAGTGTGATTTTTCAAGGCACTCTGAAAGTAAATGATACCCCAGGTACACCCACCTCTCCCAATGCCCTCCAGTGGGCTTTTCCAGGTGGCCTGGGAATGACATACTGACACTACAATCATGCATGATCTGGAGACTCACACTGCTGGACATAGTGTTCCCCTCCAAAACAGTGACTCTCGTATGACATGTGGCCCACTCTTTCATAGGAATATGGCACTTCCTAATCCAATAGTTCCTTCAAGGCAGTTCATCTCAGCCTCCTCTTGGCTGCCAGACCCTGAGCTCTTCAGGGAGCCCCTGCTTCATCACCAGGCACCAGATACCAGCCATCCAGTGAAGTCACACATACCCAGAACACTTTTTTGAACAGGTGAATTGCCTCCTGCACCACTTTTGAAGGAGTTTCCTCCCTCCCTGGCTAAGAGGACTGCTGAACAGGTTATTGCTGAGTCCATTTCTGGCTCTGTAGACAAGCAGGAGCCAGGCAAACTGTGTATGCTGAGTGGCTAAGAGGTCCTCTGCAAGAGGGACAGAGAAAGTTTTGGGTAGACTTGGCATTGACTAAAACCTCATCCTTTCCTTAAGGAAATCAAAAGTATCACAGGCTGTTGCAGTATGAGCTCTTGACTTAAAGGTCCAAATTGTGTTTTCCCTGCAACCGTCTGTGAATTTGAAATTACACAATCTCAGAATGCCTCAGAATGAAGGTTGGCAGCAATGCAAATGATGCAGTTCGCCCCCATCTCTCCTGTGAATGACCACACTTCAGCTCTCCCAGAGCATCTCATAGCTCCTGAAAGTGGCAGAGAAGGCGCAGGCTGTGGAGGAGCTTTGCTGGAAGTTGAACAGCTCATGACCAAGAGGGTCCAGATGGCCCTGTAAATCGTGGAGCTGGGGTGTCTCTGCTTCTGCTATGGCACTGTCCCTAACCTGAACAGGCTCCAGAGAACATGGTAATTCTTATAAAAACACTTCTAAGCTGCAATGTCTGCATTCTGCAAACCAGACTTGGAGGAAAAATGGGCAATAGTAAATGTTTCCTTTTTAACTGTCCCGGCAAGAATGGCCAAGGGCCTGCCCTGAGGAAACTGAGGTTCAACTTGGATAGCCCAGTTATATAGTCTGAGTTTTAAGCATAAGTGCACCAGTTCCAGTACAACCCTTCATGTGCTGAAGCAGACATAAATGCTGCATAGGATAAACCAAGCAGGGCTCTCTCTTAGGCGGAACTGAGATTGCCCTACTTAACTCTGGTTTAAAGTGATTTGTGGAGGCCTGCACACAAAACTATTAGAATACACTGAAAGGTTCAGACAGTTGTCTGGGTACAAAATTAATAGGAACGAGTTTGAGCTGTCAGGAGTAACTGAAGAAACATATAAAGCATTACTTAGTGGATTTTCAGTGGTTGCTAATAGCTTTAACACCTCCAGGTATTCTAATCCCTAGGGATTTAGAACAAACAGTTAAAATCAACATAAATTTGATTATCAGGCAAATCATTAATGACCTGGCAAATGGCAAACTGGCTTCACTAATGAGGAAAATTGGCATAATGAATAATTATGTACTAATTAGATTTGCATACAAGCACAGAAGCCTCATTTGCCAAAATACACCTTACTGTTCAGAGACTGGCACTGGTCCGAGATTGCCTGGCTTTGGGATCCAAGGGCTAATGACATCTAGAACAAGATAACTATGCCCACCCTACATAAGAGTCCAGAGTGGTTCTCAGTACCGTGAGTCCTGGAGATTCATTACATGTTTTGTTCCAGTTAAACATGCCTAAAATAGCAAAGGGAGTGTGTCAGAGATACCAGGGAGGACTGAAGTTATTTACTGCCTTCCTCAGTGAGTGCCATGAAGGACTGTATGGGTGTTTGAAGCTTGAGGTGCTGCCAGAGGATTGTTTAGGATCAGCTGAGGTCAGATTGATACAGTCATGTTATCTGTAAATAACCCTATTTAGCCACTCCTGAGCTTTGTCACAGTGGCAGCTAACTAGAGAAGTCCAAAATAGGCTCAGGGAATGAAATAGTAGCTAAGCAATAAGGAAAATCAGGGATCCAGGCCTTGTGGAGAGGATCATGGCCTCTCCATTGTTCATTGTGGTAGTCAAATACATAGCTATAGATATAGATAGAGATTTTTAGAAAGACAGATAGATAGATAGATAGACAGACAGACAGACAGACAGACAGATAGATAGATAGATCTAGTCCTGCTAGACTCAGGTTAAATTGCATCTTTGCTTATTGCAATCCATTTATTCTTGATCTATTTAGTAAATGTTCTAAAGAACATGAAAGCATTTTCCAACAGTAATAGATTTCAATAGATTTCCATAGTGTTAAAAATACTATTTATAATTAATATTTCCTATTATTGAAACAACAACTGTAAAAAATTAAGCAAGACCACAAAGTCATGGACGCTTTTTTTAAATATCTTGTGTTTGTAAGCTCTTTCACAAAAAAGTATTTCTGTTACAAAATCTTATTTTCCATTTTATAGAGGATTTACAATCTGATGGTAAAATGGGATTAAATACAGAAAGTTCTTATTTATAAATCATTAAATTATTTATAAATTCTTTGGAATATATACAATTGAACCTGAATATTTGCAACTTCTTTTATGTTTATATATTCTTGCATTCCAGCATCTTGAAAAGGAAGGAAGAGGAAGGAAAGTTACTCACAGAATCATTCATCAGGATTTAAAATAGATTGGATGAAGTGGTTACCAGTAATTAATTGCACAAATGTCATTCTCAGGACTAGAGATAATCGTAGTTCACATGCTGCAAATTTCACATGGGTGATCTTTTTGTCTTACAGAGGAAAAGCAAGGTAAAGCATCAATGTACACAAGGGCACAGGGGCAAACTCTTCAGCACCAAGGAGATGATATCACTTGCCTTTCTATGTCAAGGCAATGCTGAAATCACCACAGAGGACTGCAGTGAAGTGTGTTCTCTGCTTCCACCACACTCAAGGGCTCATGTGGTTCATTAGCTTGATTGGACCCCAATAGCAGCACACAATTCAGTTTGAGTGTTCTTCTCTGGTTTTTCTTCAGCTACAGTCCTGAATCCTGTCCAGACTCTGACATTAAAAGCTAACTTCCACATATGCCTACCAAAACTGCAGGCCCCATTCTAATCACAACAAAATCCTCCCCTGGAACTGACCTAGAAGACCAGACACTGACTTGAGGTCTAAGGAGACCTGGATTTCATCACTAAGGAAAATGCATCTTTAAATGATGGGAAGATTTTACTAATCAGCTATTAGCTCTCAACTAATGTGTTTTTTGGAGAGCTGTCTGACTGTACCATTGTCTCTTCCCTTTTCATTGTTAATCTGCCAGACCAAGCTGAAGGGAGATGTCTCCAAAGCAGGTTGATTTATGCCAGGGAGACTTTCTGGGCTGCGGAAATCAGGGGAGCAATTTGGCACTCAGTTTATGCTATTTACAAAGAAAAATGTAAGACAGTGGGGAGGGAGGGGAGTAGGATGTGTCTGAAGAAAGCTAAGAAGTGCTAATGATGGCTTGGCAGGACCGTTAACAGCTTTTCTTCTTATTCTGATATTCCATGTTGATAGCCCAGTGGCTTGTTAATTGATTTTTTAAAAAAGAAAATTGCACAGGGTTGGTTTTATTTCATGTTTTGCCATGATTTTGGCTATTTTCATTACCCCATCACCATTAGGTTCGGAGTACTTACTGTCAGTGACACACATGTGGTTAACACATGAGTATCTATGAATAGGTCTCTTTAACAGTACCCACGGGATAATTCTTAAAACTGTCTGTCTAAAGCTGTCTCGTTTTTACTAGTTTGAAGAAGGACACTTGTAAATTGAATATACTGAAGTATGTGATCCAGATTGATTGTAGTCAAGCATGTTTCCTTCAGACCAGAGTTTAGGGTGACCCTACAGTGGGAAGTTATAATGTACATTATACTATGTTCCTATGACTGTGAAAAGAGAGGGATTCTCCAGCTGTCATCTTCAAAACCAAACCTTTCAAAAGTGTATTTTTTGTACCCCTTTCCTGTCTCTTCTGCATCACAAGGCATGTTTTAAACTGAAGGCAGATGCAGGCCTACATCCTGGTTTCCCTGCACTCAGGTTTGGTGGATGTACTGGAAGATTTAAAGGCTCATTCCTCACCTCATCTCAGCAGTACTGGGGTACACAAATACAGGGCACACTGCCTACCTTGCTTAACCTTCAGTGGAGGACATCACCCAGGTGACCCCTTTAGACAGGACACCACTCTAAAGGACTGACTCGGCCATAGAAAGGCCCCGAAAACAGGAGACAGAAATAGAGGCTGTGACACATTCTACTATTGCCAATTTCAGACAACTGCCATCGTTGAAAATAGCAGCCTGGAGGGCTCACTGCCCACAGGCACATTTTGTTACCATTTTCCAGACCTGTGCAAGCCAGGACAAGGACAGTTTGGCCCATGCAACTGCTCACTTAGGCATTAAGAGAAAAGACAGGCAAGAGTCAAAGCCAATCAGTTTCAAAGCATAGGATTGGACTGGAAAGAGTTACAACACCTTTAGGTGAGGTAGGACTTACTGTAAACCAGCAAGCTTTTAGAAAAGGCCTCCTTCAGTAATCCCTTTATTTCTTCTCTGTTCTGATGTTATAATCCGTCTACCTCTTAACACTAACACCTAAATATAGTGTATCTTGAAGAGTGGCCCAGGGCCAAACATAAAGCAATGGGTACCAATATCAGAATTTCTCATTCAATTCAAACAATAGTGAATTTATGGAAAGGTCATGTCTTGACTCACCTAATGTCACAGTTGATGCTTCCAAATTTTTACTGTTTCTTTTAATGTCTTCCTAATTTTAAGTAAAGATATGACTTAGTCCTGCACTCTCCCTCTCTTTCTCTTTGTGACTGATGCTTTTACATTGAGCGACTCCCAGGCACCCTTTAGTTGTGGGCATAGCCCTTGTTACTTGTACCAGCCAAAGAAAACTATTTCAAACCTCTGCCCAAGGGAAAGCCAGAAAGCAGGTAATTATTGAAACCTCCCTGCACAGTTTTCCTGTACCTGCAGCAAATAGATAAGCCCTTCACAAGGTTGGGCAGTGTTTCCCAGGCAATTCAATTGCACAGATAACAAATTGTCAGTACCCAGCCAACAGATCTCTCAACATCCCTAATTTGCTGAGGATAGAAAAGAGACTCCATTTGCCTAATGCATTCTGCCGTTTGATGGAGATAATTCTGCATCCAAACTGTCAGAGAAAAGTTGGAGCAACAGACCATCTTCTTCCACGAAGACAGCTGTAATGAAGACATGGCCTCATCCACTATTTTTTGAATGAGACCTAAGCGATAGTAATCCTGTTGTACCAACACAAAACCAAAACTAGATTCATCCATTTTATTGAGCACCATAGATTGACTACAACAATAAAGTGGTAATACCTGTCCTCCAATGATTTTATCTTTATTGTTCACAGCTTAATTGTCCCTCTGGAACTAGGATATACAAATGTATTATTAAAATGAGACATCTGGCAGTGGCCCTAAATGCCTCTATGTCAGGAATTTACTATCTATTACTTGTAACAGTAAATCTGTTGTGCACATCTGCAGCAGCAGAGAAAATCACATCTGACAGCAATGATACAAAACATTCACAGGAGCTTTGGAAAGGCACAAGACTGAATGAATCCAGGCTTTTACAGTTCTTTACGATTTTCACTGAACCTGATCAAGCTGAAGAAACCCATTTTATGGCACTTTTCTCAATTTCAAATCAGCCATCATTGGTTGTAGGAGAACACCAAGAAATCTTTCAAATAAATATGCCTATAATGAGCTCTTTTTCATGGCACATTTTATGTACTGGAAAATGTGTAAATGTCTGTGGGCTTTGTGGGTTAGAACCTAACTGCTTTCTCTACCAGAAATAATCTTAGATGCTCATGTGAAAAAGCAAACACAAAAAAAACTCCTCAACAATCTATGTGGCCAAGATACTACCTCAAAACCAAATTCCTTTAGAAGACACTTGAGAGATGAAGGTTTCCTTAAAAAATGCCCAGTAGAGTTCTTGGAATTAAGGAATTAAATAAATGTTAACATTTTGTTATATAGATTGTTTCATCTTACCCTAGGTTTAAGAAAGAGACAAAAAATTGCCTTGCAGCAAAACTTTGTATTTAAAATCTCATTCCAGAAATAAATTAATACAAGTTTTATTTGATGGTTACACCATTTTGTTTTGTATAGTCCTTGTTCCTGAAATTCAGGTAAAATTGAAGAGAGAGAACTCAGAATTAGGAATTCTAATCCTCTCCTAGTCTTCCTATATATAAAAATAATTCTATAAAAGGATGAAAGTTATAATATGGAAAAAATAGTTTACATTTTCATTTTAAACATGCAAGATCCAATAGACCTGTTTTTAGATTTAGTGAGGGGGTTAAAGAGATACACTAGCATGAATACATGCAAGACTTCACAATTACTTCGTCTAGTCTGAACAGCATAAATAATGTTTCATGTTATCTGAGCGATGTAGGATTTCATAGCAGAAAGGTTTTTAATTCATAAACTTAAAGAAAAAAAATTGACTTCCTAAACAAGAGCTCTGTATTTTGCAGTGATTTTGAGTTTTTGGTTGTTTTTTAAAAACAGCCATAGTTTATCACAGTTGTGCAATGAGTAGCTATTTTTAATCTACTCACCTATAAATTGCATCTCATAAGTCTGTCTTTATATGAGTTCATATATTTAAAATGGTGCTGTCTGATGAGCAAGTTAAAACACAGGTTTTGTGTACCAGGACTGATACACAGGTTTCTTCTACCATTCTAGAGCAAGGAACTGTCATATGTTCTGCTGCTTTTCAAAATCAGCAATAAGAACTTCTTTATATAGACTCAGAAAATACTTTTTAAATTTCTATAAGCTTGCTTTAGCTGGAAGTTGTTTCTATTTTCATGACACTGAAGAACCAACTCCAATATCAATAAATGTTTTATTGTTCTTAATGTAGCGCCCAGGGGAAATAACACTGAGTCTCCAAATTCTCTATTTGTTCATTCAGTAGACCAGTAATTCCCTATTTGGGTGACACATATGACAAGTAGATCATTAAACACCCCTATATATTCTAGATATGGTTTTGCAGTTCTTCCTCAAGAAGAGAACAGAGGCTGTATCTGTGCAACAACAGATAATTCATACCAAAACATGAAAATATCTGATCAGGAGTAGGGAAGAAAAACCCTGTGAAGCTGCAAAAATGAGCAAAAGAGAGACAGTTATACACTGAGGCAAGCACATGCACGTCCTCCTGGCATGAAAGCGTGCTAGCTTACTGCTCTATTCCAGCTATGTGCCAGCCACAGAGCAAGCATTGCTCATTTCAATTGCCAGGAGCCACTTCTCGGCTGACAAACATCTGAAGTATGGAAGGTTTTTAGGAATATCAGTTTCAACAGGTAATATTTTACCAGAAAAGTAAAATAATAACAATAACAATAATAAAGTTTATTTAGACAAATGGAAACAGTATGAACTTATGTACTTCGTGCAGCATACAACTCTTGTTAGCAAAATGCTAACAAGTACAGTGGTAATAAGCAGCATGGTAAGCATTTGCACTTTCTCTCTCATATGCATGTTCTTTTACCAACAGATATCATGTGAGAATCCAGGATTAATCTCGAATATCTCTACACTGTTGTACTTTTGAACAAAAGGTGTGTGAACTTTTTTAATAATGAGGATTAACGTTATTCCTGCTATGATTTATTTCTGCTTTACTCAGGATACCAGCACCATCCCCTGACTTTGGATCCAGAAAAATCACCTCCCATAATAAAGAATGCAGCCTTCTGTCATGTGAAAAGAAGCCATCAGGAAGAGCAAGATTAAAAACCAGCATAAGGATGGGAAAGGAAAATTTAAGCAGAATGTATTCCATCAAGTGAAAGCTGGCATGTGCCCAAGAGTTAATATTTCCACTTGTGCCGTGGGATCCTGAACAACAGTCATCCGTCACTGCATTTCTCTTGTATCTCAGCAGAAGGCTGGTTCTTTAAACAGTACTGTGTACCTGGATAGTGGGACATGAGTTCAATATTGACAGAGGGAAGCTTGCTACCTACTGAATCACCACCTGAGTCACCCTGCAGCTAAACCACAGATTACAGAACTGGAAGTGTGTGCTGCTGTGCTGGAAACCATTGGTGATGATGCTACACCAAGGTCTAAGGCAGGGAAACTTCACAGGTTTCAGGTTTTCTGTCTTGTGGTTCCTTGGCACAGGAAACACGAAGTGTACACAACAGGCTATAAAATCCACTTTTAGTATAAACCACAGAGCTTGACGTGCATGAGGCTTGAGAAAATAGTTTCCATTTTCTGTAATAGTGATAGTGTATACAACTTCTACCTGTAAATGTAAAATACAAGCTTGAATTATCTAAACATCCGCCCTTAAGCCTCTCACAGCTGCAAAATCCCTGAAGCAGCCGAAGGAAGAAACATGGCAATGGTTAGCGTTACATTTGAACCACTGGAAAAATAAAGACCAATCCTTTTTAAAAACTTTAAACTCTTTGAGAGGTTTTTTCCAGACCATTGAAAATGTTAAGGTGGTGGTGAGTCTTGAGCTCATGTCAGTTTGCTTTCTGCTGCTGCTGCTTTCAATACTGTTGTATGAATTTGACCATTGCTACTTAAAGGTTTGCTGCAAATGTTTGCAGAATGAGCTGTAGACAGCCTGGTACACCAAGTATGCCAGTGGAAGCACAGAGTAAGAGGCAGGATTAACTGCATCCAGGGTTTACTTTTCCTTTGCATATGTAAAGCAGAAGCATGAGATACTTAAGTAAGGATCCTAATTTCAATGCTCCACATTTCACTTTACGTAATCCTTTACTTATTCAACCCTTCATCATCAGTTGACACCAGGCTTCCTCTGTCCCAATGTACAGTGATACAGGCACCCACTGTGCTGCCTCCTGTAGGGTCTGCTGCCTCCTGTAGGATCTCCCCCACACCTCCCCTCTGAGCTCTGTAGCTCTCTGTGTGACACAAAGCTGGTGAAAAGCACAGTCTCCCTGGGGCAGGGCAGCAGCAGAGCAGGTGCCCAATTTTGGTTAACAGGCTTGGTCCTCAGCACTCCGGCAGCCTTGGGAAACAGAGCTTTTTTAGGCTGGAGGCTGCAGCCACGGTTGTTTGGGGCAAAATGATACCAAGTGGTGGGAGTTAAGTGTCCAGCATGTCTGCAGAGGAAACCTGCTGCAAGCAAGGGGGACAAGGACATGTCCCTCAGGGAAGGGTGGCAGGATCCCGCCACCCCAGGCCAGAGATGGTTCAGGAAACCGGCCCCAGGCCTGGCTTTTGTGAACTTGTTAGACAGGCTTTTATTTGCATGAAAATAGATTTCAGGAAGCCATTAAAGTGTAACAAAAAAGTATTTAATGCCCCAGCGCCTACCGAGCTTATACCGACCTCCTTATTAGACCTTTCTTTTCTTTTTTCTTCTTCTCCCCTCCCTTGGCATTGCTCTGCTGCACAAACAGCCCATATGGAAAAGAGCGCAGCCTGGAAACACCTAGCTCTCACTGTCCTCTTTTGCTTTTGGCTTTTGCAGCTGCTGTTTTCTCAGTGTTGTCTTGGGGCAGTTTCCTGTTGCCATTGCTGATAGCCTGCCAGCGCCTGCCTGGGCCTTTCAAGTGTCAACACTGCGAAGTTCTCTGCGATGGCCAAATGCTTGTTAATGAGATATAGCAGCTGGGTAGGGGTGAACCACTGAGATGTATAAAGGCACGCCGCTGGTGCAGGAAGCGATGCCTTTTGAATCTTTTCAGCGCTCTGAAAGCATTCAAATCAAAGAGGGTATGTTGTATTCATTAATAAACCAAAGTTCCCATGCAACCGTGTTAAAGCCAGGAGTTTAACTTTGCTATGGACAGGTGATTTTTTCAGCAGTGTTTTACATCGGAAGACAAAGGGCAAGAAAACAAGAGTTTATGTACTGCCAAAGGCATTACCTCCCTATCTTACAGCCAGACAGAATTGTTAAACCGAGCAAGGTATTTGCCATTTCCTGACAATAAAAGCTTGTTTTTTTCCTTTATTTTTTATGCTTCAAAGCTCACAGCAGCCTGCTTGATCTCCATCTCTCATACTTTTTTAGACCTGTTTCTTAATTTTTTTAAAATCTTGATAAAAAGATAGAATTAAAAAAAAAAAAGACAACTTGTTAAAAAAAAGCCAAAAGAGCCTATAGACAGGATTAATGACCAAAGCTGCTTTCATTCAACTGAAGCAGTCCATGTGATCTGCAGTCTGCATCTGTTTTGCTATAGCAGAACATAGGAGTGCCCAACAGCTGGGCAAAATAGGCAGAAAGTTAAAAAACAAAAGAAACTAGCATGTACTGCAAAGTTTTAAAGGCAACATGAGCAAAAGAGCACCTTAAAGATTTTTCTAGCATTTATTTTTAATTGGGTTGAGACTTTTTCTTTCTTTTTTTTTTTCTTTTTTTTTTTTTTTTTTTTAGGCAGGGGCAGCTGGGGAAAAGATTGAATGCTAGGAAAGCATGTTTAAAACTGAAACAACCACAGTAGTAATAGTGACAAAATTGCTTTGGAAAAGTTAAACAAAAGAAGTGTTAGGAACAGGAAAGGGCCATATGGCTCGACAGGCCTGCCATTTTCTGGTTTATCTTAATTGTTTCCCTCACTTCTCCTCAAATGAATACAAGTGTCTCAGACTCATTTATATGCTTTCATTTCCCTTTCACAGTAACTTGTTCCAAGGTAATTTAAGCCAAGCTGCTTAAGTGATATTTAGCTATGTGACTGTTTAGAGAACAGCAGTTTCACTATATCCATCAGCCCACTGCAGTTACTGTACTTGCTTTTGGAATTTAGTTACACCAATCAACTGCTTACTAAATGGCTCTCTTTGGGGTAAACTAAGTCAGGCAGACCCTGACCCAGAAGCTTTTGTTGGGGTCAGGAAGAGCCATGCTATTCATCTTCACAGAACTTAACTTTGGTTCAGGCATACTCTTTCACTCTAAAGTTTAATTCCAGTGAAATATAAAGGGTCTGGGTGTGTTTGGTTTTCTTCACAGAAATGCAGGCATTTAATTTATACCTTTCTGTAAAATGTTTAATTTTAAGGTAGCCATCTATCACATTCTTCTAACTGGAATGACAGATAAAACCTGAATTCCCTGTAAAACTCCCCAAAACCATTTTCCACTAGCCTCTGTCTCTGCTGTGGGAGAGCAAGAGTACTGAGACTTAAAGGTTATTTTTATATGTGAAAAATTGTTCCAAATAGAGGATTTCAAATCAGGCCAGCCCGGCAGAGACGCCGTGACCATTTTGGCCTAGATTTTATCTGTTGCAATTCCTGTGCTGCCTACCTTGTCACACAGACTCCTGTGACTGCAGAAGGTGTGGAAAGGCAATGAAGGAAGGTTCATTTGGATGTCTGGGGATGGCCATGATGTAAAAAAGGACCCTAAGTCGGGCAGGAAAGAGAGTCAAAACAAAACACTTCCTATTAATAATAACATCAAGTGTAACCATGGCAAGCAGTTAAGCCTTTAAATAAACATACCGTGGCAAGCTGAAGCATAAGTTTCAACCAGCTTGTTAGAACACAGTCCCCTACCATGACAGAAGTTAAGATGTTGTGCATGCATGAAGCCTGTGCCAGGGCATAATCCACCTTTGGCTACTCCGGCTACTCAGGGCAATCAGCAGATTAGTGGAGAAGCACTGCTAATGGAGGGAGACAGCTTTTCTCATCC
Source organism: Petroica traversi (assembly GCA_025920805.1). Classification (NCBI taxonomy): domain Eukaryota; kingdom Metazoa; phylum Chordata; class Aves; order Passeriformes; family Petroicidae; genus Petroica; species Petroica traversi. Next base: position 11,979,693 of record JAHLSL010000062.1, on the reverse strand, counting down.
TCAGGATCGTGTCAGCCTCGGAAAACGCTGACTTGGAGAATCTGCTCGGAAACTCTTGTTCAGACACAAGCCAGTAAATTTGCTCGTTCTTACAAAAGATAATGAATGATTAATAAATGAGGCAATTTGGTGAATGTCTGGCCTCTGCTTCTCCCCATATGGCTTCAAGAAGATAATTGCAGCAGTGGGGACACAGAAAGGAGGGACAGACATCTGTTGTGCGATAGTGGAGAACATGTTTTAAAAACAATTTCTGTAGGTTCACTCACTTAACAGAGAAAAAGTGGGGGAGGGGGGAAGGATATTCATGTCAGCAGCTTTAGTGAGTGCTTAAAACAAGGCAGGAATATAAATATGTGCTTTCTTCTTCCACCATACTAATGCCACAGGTGAGATTTCTAGTTTTCTCAGACCAGAACTCCTGCCTTCAGTAGAATATTTAAGTGAAAGGATGTGAAATGGAAACCAAAATATTCCTAGAAGTGTCAACATTTTTTACCTTTTTCTGTCTGTTTTTTTTAAATGTTCACAAACATATCAAACCTGTAACTCAGTATCCCTGAAAAGCAGGGAAAAGGTTAGCAGAGATGCTGATACTGTCATAGAAAATTCATTTGTCTGTTGCAAAGGTAGGGAGAGTGTGAACTCTTCTCAGAGACAATCCCAGTAAATAGGAGAACACATTTTTAAGGTCTTCTCAAAAGAACATCATTAAGCATAGCTACTGTCCTTTGGAATCACTTAGATTTGCTACACTATTTAATTGATTTTATATATATACACAAATATCACAGTAAGGGATGGAGAGTGAGACCAAAATACTGTCTAATCTTATCATAACACACCACTGTGCTTTCTGATAAAACTCAAGATACATCTGTTCCTAAACCTAGGCTTAGTTCCTAAGCTTACCTTTGTCATAAAATTTCCAAATCATGGCTTTTTCCATATTAAATGCAATCTGCATTTGCACTTCTGAATATACATGGCTTATATTACAGTACCAGCATGAGATTTGCGCTCCAAATGCAATGTCATTTCCTTTGGATGACTGAGATTTTCTGAATTGCAGACAGAGAGACTGCAACTGGTTCCTTCCTTGCTTATGTTAGTTAGGATCCTGTTCTCAGCTTACCCTTTCTAAACTTAACTTTGCATGTTGTTTCTGATATCTCCTTCTCATCTCTTTGTTTTATTGGGTATTTCCCCTGACTTTAGATACATAACAAGAACACTGTTAAATGCCAGCTCCTGAGCATAAGGAAGCACATCTCTTCCTCAGATTTGTTCTTGGCACCTTAATGAAAAAGCCACACCTTAACAAAAAAGCTGCACACACACATTCACTGTCTTTCTCCTTTGATTCCAAGGATTGTAGCTGTATATGTGCATATTTGTAATGTCTGTTTCAGAGAAAGACACGTCAAGCCCATAAGGATCTCAAACTCTCCTGTATTCCTAAAATAAACTCCTCTGTATCCCTGCAGTTTCCCTCAGCTTGCTTCAGCCCTTTCAGCCCTAATCATTCCTTTAAGGAACTGAAGACCCTGAATGCCTGCTTCCAAAATAGGCATTTGGGACATTTCCTCAGGGGAACAGTACAACTTGTTTTACATCCCTTTCTCAGAGAGAGCCTGCAATAAGTTGTGTGGATTATGGGGAGGAATGCTGGAGGGGATCCCAACGTTATGTTAGATCTGCCAACCTGACAGGTTCAACAGAAACCTCTGAAATTTCCTATCCCTACTCAGTGACCCGTGGCTAATCTGCATGACAATGTATTGTGTAATTGCAGGAAGCCACTGCAATATCATTCAGGAACAGGAAGCTTGGGAACTGTTTACAGCCACCACCACCACCAGTGACAAAACCTGTCATTACCTTGTGCACTGTTTCTTAGGAAACATGGATGCAATTGCAAAGTCTTATCACTCAGTTTTGTAGGAAAGCTCTTCTGAAGTAAAAGAATAACATGGGAAGAGCAAAAAAAAGAGACTGGGCTTGGTTGATTGCTGTCATGATTACATTGCACAGGTTGAAAGACAGTTTTAGCAATTGCTTATTGTGCATGAGAAGACAGAATTGTTTGCCATCAGTTAGGCTTCAGTTAAGTTTACTATTCCTTATCTCTTGTTTAAGGTAGTACTTCAAAGGAGTTCTTGCTTCTTGCCCTTTGACTCAAGTGGGCACAGCAGTGGGATGCCATGTGGGATATGTAGATTTGAGAGCCTTCATGTGCTCCCAACTCTCAGGCCAACAAGAGGTAGGCAATTCTGCCAATGTTTTCTCTGCTAATTTAGATTAACTCATGTAATTCATGTGCAGAACTTTCAAAGAGCAAAATTGTTACCCTCATGCTGACTATGGCTAGCACATACAAAGAAACACATCACAGGCCCCCATTAGCTGAGTTTCGGACACATTTGTAGCCAAAAGGGTCTTTTAGGATCCACGCTCATATTCCAGAAATATGAAAACGAAGAAAAATCTATATGGAAAGGCCTTAAAATCAAACACAGCTTGATAGGCAAGTTGGTTCACTGAGGAGAAGAAGCTGATTGTAGCTTAAATATATGAGAGCAGTTATGCTCTCAGAAATTTCCAAAATCAGGATGGTCCTTGCCATGAACTAACCTTTCAACTCCACTTTTAAAAATTCTGAACTATTTGTTTAGTGACTATATCAAGAAGACAACCTAAAGAAGCTGAGGAGTTTTCAAAAATGGAGATACTAATAACCATAGCTAGAACTGGCAGAGTCATGGATTCTTTGGTTCCATAACCAGCTCTTCTCTATCATTCCAAACCACCTGGAAATAGATTTGATAAACTTGGAATTAATGCACAAAGCGCTTCTATATTTCAAATGTGTATGTAGTGGTGGGGGAAGGTATTATTTTAAATTTTTATTAAGTTGTATTGTTCTTCTGATATTAGGTTTTGACTTCAGTATAATTTTAGCCACAGAGAGATAGAAGGTTTTTATTTAATGCAATGCAGAAACTATTATTTGTTTTATAGTAGTAACATCCATGTTGTGGGGTAGTATGCTGTGTTCTGATCTACAGAGCCTGACAGTGAGAGACCACTTGAGACACAATGAAGAATATAAAAGATCAAAAATATTCAGAGCAGAACAGAGGTAACAAAAAATCTGACCAACAGCTGGTCAAATACAGCAACAAAAAATATAGCAGGGTCTCATCTGTCCCAATTTCAAAAGGTATACCCTGTACGCTTTTTTGATGGACTACTTCTAGACGCATTTTTGTAATCAAAATTTATTTTAAAAGCTTAAAAGCAGCTCCCAAGAAAAGAAGTAGCTCCAGTGAGGCTCTTTGGCACTTGCACCACTCTAGCATACAGAGTTCCTACGCAGTCTGGTTACTCACATCCATGTTCAGGATCCTGGAAAAGCTTGCTCACCTCCTTTTCATTTCAGTGACACTGCTTTGAATGTCCAGACTGCCCTTGATAATTGTACACTTGCAATACATAATGGAAACATCTTGTGTAGGTGACCTTTAAGTGTTGAAATGACCAGGATTTGGTTAGTTCAAAGGAGCACTGTATGCTTCCATTAATTCCTACTGCAATCTCAAGAACTCTTGTGGAAGGGGGTACTACTTGTTTTAAGAAAAGGTATCTGATCTGACCCTAAACGAGTAACTGCGCAAAAACAAGAGACCTCTTCTACTTAATCAAACACTTTTCTAGAGAAAAGGAGAAATTGAAGGAGCAGAGGAGAAGAAGGGAAGTGAGAAAATGCCCAAGAACCCATTCTAGTGGTTTCAGTCCTTGGTTTAAGTCAATGTCTCCCATCTCCTTGAAAATACCATTGGTATCCAGCTATTTAATTTAAAGTACAGATCTCTGAGTGCCTGTACAATTCACTCCGGTTGTGGAGCTTTTTCTGGTTACAAAGGGTACAAAGAAAGAGCAGGAGAAACTATGTTTCAAAAGATTACATGTTTTAATCACTAACCCTTTCTATTGTTCAAGATTACACTTTTATTAAATTAGTGTTTCACTTTCGAGTGCGTGAGAGTATTTGAAATATTTCAAGGGCACTTCTTTTGGCTTCTAATAACTAGATGTTGCTGCCACCCCTGGACTATTATTTAGAAGGAACATGAACCAGAGATATTCTGACCTCAGCAGTTAGTTTGCTTTACTGACAGGCATGTAGTTAAGTGTACATTAAATAATGGAATGCTTATTTTTCATCACTGCAATGATTAATTGAGGAAATTAAGGGAAATTCAAGAAATGCCAGCCAAAATTTTCCAGTCATCCTTTTAGCTGCAGTATAGCTACCAGAAATACATTACAGTGAAGTCAGTGAGAAATGTTTTCTCTTTTTCTTTCTTTGAGACAATTCTTGTTAAAGGATTGTCATTATTTTTATCTTCTTACTTGTAAACAAAGTAGAAAACAAATTCCTTACCTAACATGTTTTGGCATATTAAAATATATTAAAACAAGTTAGAATCATAGTATCATTTAGGTCATAAAGGACTTCCAAGATCATTGAGTCCAATCATTAACCTAGAACAGCCATGTAAGTAAGCCATATAAGCCATGTCCCTAAGTGCCACATCCACACACCTTTTAAATACCTCCAGGGATGTTGACTACAGTCAACATCCCGGTGCTTGACACCCCCTTCAGTTAATAAGTTATTCCTACTACATGATCTAAAAGTCCCTTTGTCCAACTTGAGGCCATTTCCTCTCATTCTGTCATTTGCTCCCTAGGAGAAGAGACCAATCCCCACCTTGCTACAACCTCCTTTCAGAGAGCTGTAGAGAGTGATAAGGTCTCTCCTGAGCCTCCTTTTCTCCAGGCTAAACAATGCCAGATCCCATAGCTGATCCTCATAAGACTTGTGTTCCAGACCTTTCCCTTTCTGGACCTGCCCAAGTACTTCAGTGCCTTATTTTTAGTGAGGGGCCCCAAACCGAACCCGGGATTCAAGGTGTGGACCCATCAATGCCAAGTGTGGGGGACAATCCCTGCCCTGGTCCTGCTAGCCACACTCTTGCTGATACAGGCCGTGATGCCACTGGCCTTCTTGGCCACCTGGACACATGCTGGCTCCTGTTCAACTGCTGTCATCCAGCACCCCCAGGGGTCGTATCTTACTAAACCTCTTTCCAGTCACTCATCCCTCAGCCCACAGTGATGCAGGGAGTTGTTGAGACTAAGTGCAGGACCTGGCACTTTGCCTTGTTTAACTTCACACTATTGGCCTCAGCAAATCCACCCAGCCTGACCGGATTCCTCTGCAGAACCTTCCTATCCTCCACAGATCAACACTCCCCCACACTCGGTGCTGTTTATGAACTGACTTATCCCCTCATCCAGGTCACTGATAAAGTTATTAAACAGAACTGGCCCTAGTCCTGATTCTTAGGGAACTCCACTAGTGACCAGCTGCTATCTGGATGTAACACCGTTCACCATCACTCTCTGGGTCCAGACATCCAGCCAGTTTAACCCAGTGAAGAGAGTACCTGTTCAAACCATGAGAAGAAAATTTCACCAGAAAAATTCTGTGGAAAAAGGAGTCAAGGGCTTTACTAAAGGCCAGGCAGACAACATTCACATCCTTTCCCTCATCCACTAAGCAGGTCACCTTTAAATAGAAGGAGATCAGGTTGATCAAGAAGAACCTATTTTTTATAAGACCATGTTGGCAGCCTGGGTCACCCAGTTGTCCATCATATGGCTACAAGAACATTCAAGATGATCTGTCTATTCCATGACCTTCCCCATGGAAGGCCTGTAGTTCCTTGGATTTTCCTTCCTCCCAGCCTTTCTTGTAATTGAGTGGCACATTCACTGACTTCCAGTCAAGTGGAACCTCCCAAGTTAGGCAGAACTGCAGGTAAAAGATGGAAATTGGCTCAATGAGCACTTCTGCCAGCTCCTGCTGTACTCTTGGTACTGCAGGATCCCCGTAGACTTGTGTGTGTCTATGTGGTGAAGCGGTTTGTTGACCATTTCCCCTTGGATTTATGGGAGCTTCATTCTGTTTCCTATCCCTGTCTTCCAGTACAGGGAGTTAACCAAAATGTGTGGTGGGTTCACAGAACTGCTTAAATTGAAGCAGTCCAGATGGCTTTGCTAGTTAATAAAACTCAACCCACTTGTAAACTTCTGCTCACCTGAATTTTTGAGTCATCTGGCACCACATAGCAATATCTCAAACATAGTGGCTTCAATACACCAAAGGAAATGGCACTTTTTAATAGATGGGACAGCAACAGGAGATCATCACTATTTTTCAGAAATATTTCTAAATATTTTCTTACCTATTCCATAGAGAAATATCCTATCTTCGTTATTACTATGACAGTTACTCAAAAATATTGGAAAAAGAAAACCTACCTCACTTCTATGTCAAGAAATTCAAATCAAATCTGTGACCAGGCTTTCATTTTGGGGTCAAATTCTCTTTGCAGGTGGTTCTCATTGAATTCAACATGATCCCAAAGAATGCAACAGAGGACTGAATTTGGCCTCTATCAGCTATCCTAAATATATAATGTGGTTCTGCCTTTACACTGTGTTGGAAAGATACTGTACCCCTTTAGCTTATGAGTCTGCTTATTTTCAGTCTTTCAGAAAGAAAAGATGGTTAAATTTAGATTTCCACAATATGTTTTGATTTAAGCAAAGGAATTCAGTGACCACCAGCTTGGAACATCCTTCTGGTGTCAGAAGTAAGCAGATTCGAAAAAGCTGTGCACGTACACTTGATTGATTGAAGGGAAGAACAAAGAGAATGTCAACCCTCCAGGTTTAGATGAGGATCAGGTGGTTTCAAGCTGAAAAGAAGCATGGAGCTTTTTTTGGTTTGAAATAAAATTCTGGGAACCTCCATTGTTCCAGGTACCTTGCACTGGTCTAAAATGCAGGAGGAAAAAATACCTACAAAAAGACTTGTTACACCATTTTTCTCATTCGTTCTGATGGGATCACTCATGTTTCCCATCTTTGAACAAACACTCTCAAAACAATTACTTAGCATTAGGTAAATATCAACTGAGTGGTACAGTAACATTGGGCTACAACACTTTTATGGGGTTGGACATCACAATGCTTCGACAGGAAGATCCATATCCTTGAAAGGAATTTTTAATTAGTTAAATCCTACATGAAATTAATAAATAATCCTCCAGGGAATAAATAAATAAATAAATAAATAAATAAACAATAGAAAAACAGATAAATAAAAGCATATGTGAAAGCAGTACACTAAAGAACTGAGGATGATTGGCAGTGCCATCAGCAAACTCTAGATCTGGGAGGATTAGTGCTAGCAGCCAGAGATTCCTCTCTTATTCCTGGCTGAACACTTGGCAGCTTGCACTGCTGACTGGCTGAATTTCTTCCTTCACACTTCTGTCCTGTAGGGTTAGAAGAGTCCAGTTTGCTCACACCTCCTACTGCAGGGACTTATGCAAATGGATAATTAATATTCCTCTGTGTTTGGTCCTCTGATCATTTTGCTGACATGGAATTAATCTGCCAAGTTTACTTCAGAAAATGCACCAAACGAGGGGCCCAAGCACTGAGGAGAATACATTGTTCTTCTATACACAGAAGAATGCTGCACCATAGGGTGGTCAAGAGAATTATTTTCAATAAATAATGTAATTTTTTAGGGAAAAAATGACTATTTCAACTGAAAGTTATTCTTCAATGTAAAACAGATTTGGCAAATTTGAATTGACACCAAAAAAAAAAAAAAAAAGGAAAAATCTTCAAAATTACAAATTGTCTCATCTAAGTCTTTCTGAAGAAAAGGGGAGAGAGAGGCTACATTTACAAAGGAGTTTTGGAGCAATTCACAAATCAGAGGAGGCATGTGCCTTACAGGTTCAGATAATATTATCCAACATGTGAAGCTAACCTTCAAATCTTCTCTTTACCTCATTCAGTGTAAGAGCTTAAAATGTGCCCTTTGTCTTAGCAGAGCACATAACCAGCCTAGCAAACACATGGGTTTTTCTATGGAAAGCTGTTCTGCTTTGCATGACAAATGGGAGCCACCAGGTCTGCAGTCAAACAGTGACCTTGCTCTCTCAACTCTCTTCACTAAAAACCTCTAGTCTTTTTCTTCCTCTAATTCATATTTGTTTCAATTGGAGATTTCAGCAGGACAATAAAGTATGGCCTGTCTCAAGGTTTCTGATATTTAATTTCCTAGCTGAAATTCCTAACCAAGAGTCCAGACCTGATGAGCTAGATGCAAAGTGATTTGGAGGAGGCACTAAAATTTAACACTAACATTTGTATCTAAAAGGGAGCAAACTATTCTCCCTCTGATCTATGCAATTTCTTCCACTTTGACTGACTGTCAGCCCAGCTTCCATAGGAGTGATAGAAGTTTTTTCCATTCAGACATGGCTCAGGCAACTGCACTCAGGTCTCCCCGTTCTGCTCTGGGTTGCTGCTTTAAAGTTGGGCACCTCCATGGGCTGTGCTTCTGAACAGAAAAGGATTTAGAGGATGTGTCTGCTTTGCACTGTGTGGCTCTCAAAACCAGAGCATTGTAGGACCAGCTCCCAAAAGGTTGTTCTCCAACTGCTTTTCTCTCTTCTTTTCCTTTAATGAATGGAACCAAAATAGTTGTCTCATTATCCTACCAACTTAGAAATTGAGAATAGTGAAATGCACTTTAATGAAAGTAATACACTTTGAAAGGTGTTTCTGCTATTGCACCTCATAGAAGAAGAAGATAAATAATTTCATCTCTGAAGGAGGAAGTTTATACTGAAGTCGGCTATATATAGCAGAGTTGTATTTGAATGAGATACACTGTCTCTGTTCTGTGGCAGGGATTATTTTTGGCTGATACTATCTGTTTTGTGTAAAATAAACCTGATATCACAGTGTGCATAGTTTAGGCTATCAAATGTCCTCTTTTGTTAGTATTAATGTCATTATCAGGTTCCTCATGCATTTGACATAGGCGGATTTTAAAAAGGAAGTTGCATCTAAGTGTTCCTGTGTGTGGAAAAAAGTAAGAATTATTTCTTTCCTTTGTATATTTATCATATCACGATTCCTCTTTCTCCTGTCTGTTTTAACTGCCAAAATGTCCAATATTTCATGTATTTTCCGTTCTTCTCTTAAAAAAATATCTCAGCAATTCAAAGTTACATTGTCCACTCCTCAGTTTTCTTGCAACAAGCTGAAATACTGCACTGAATATTTTTAGATTGTGATCAATGCAGCAGCTCCAGTTTTTGAGACATTATTTATCAAAAACAGTTTCTCAAAATCCACTTTTATTTACAGAGAGCCACATTTGACATGCACAAACAGAAATCTTTTGGAATATTGGTATATTTCAGTATAAGTTCAAATGAAATCACGTATAAAATATGGAAATGCAGCTCTTTGCAAAGGAGATTTCCTGATGTGAGACTGAAGTAGGCAAGCTAAAAATGCCGGGCTGTACTACACATTTAGAGCACCTGCTCCCTGAAGCCATTGCAGCAGTACTTTAACTCCCACAAAATGTGGCAGAGCTCTGAGACACTTCTTTGTGCTAAGGAACACAAGGAACATAATCTTTTAAGTACTGAGTGCTTGATACCTGAATATGTTTCAGGATTTTGAGAAAAGAGGAAATTTCTTTTAAGATTTTGGGGAGAATTTGGAAACCATTTCATGAGTAGCCCCCACTGAAGCCAGAAGAATCTGAGAGACCCCATAGGAACTGCCCCAATTCTTAAGCATTTTCTTATTTCTGTCCCCAACACCAAAAATTTTATATACAAAAGTGTGTGTGTGTGTGTATACACAAGTATTTAAAGAAACATCCTTGCAGAAATTTGGTTTGGAGCACAGTTAAGTGAATGTTTAAATTAGAACAGAGGAGTTGGCGACTTCTGTCAGAGTTGATAATGAAGAGTTGAGCCTGTGCTAACCACCTAGCATATGTCAGCTGGTGAAATCCTTGAATCTCATTTTCAGGGGCAATGTTACAGAGCACTATAACTATCTATAGATTTGTATAATACGAAGCTTTATAGACAGACCATGTGCACTGCCATCAGGTGCTCAAAATGAAACAAAATCTTAGTTCACAGGGTGTCTTTTTTCCAGTCCAAGACCTCAATCTAGGAGGGAAAATACAGAAATAAAAACAGAGGAGATTAATTTCCACACATTACTAGGCATAATCAGGATTCTCACAAGCCCTTCACTAAAATTCTTGTGCAAATTTTGGTTTTGGTAGTCTTCCAGCAACCTTTTCTTGAATGGAAATAAAATTTCAACAAGAGATCAAAACTGTTCTAAAAGGGCTAAAAATACACTGTATTTTCTCTAGACTACAGCATAATCTGATTTCACTTTTAGAAATTTAATATCAGGAATTCTAAATTTTTATTTGCAAAAATAAAAAAGATGCTTTTGCTTCTATTTTAAGTGGAAAGGTGATAAACATATATTTATTAGCAGGCATATCTACTTATAGACAGAAGAGAAATTTTAGAGCCTATTTGACTGTCTTACTGAGAATAAATTTGCTGACAGAATACTGTCTTTGTATCTGCACCAGAAAAACACCTGCTGATCCATTAAAATGAAGAATTAGTTTCTGATCTTGGAATTCTAGTAAGCTTGGAATTTGAATCCTCTGCTTTCCCTTTTTTCTCCTTCTTTGGTTAGATACTGCCTAGAGAAAACCCCAAGAACTGCAACTGGCTGTTGCCAACTTGACAGCAGGAGAGCTCACTTCTCACTGCCCTCCATGGTACATATAAAACTTATTCTGGTTTTTAATCACGCTATATATGTACAGATATACACATAATTTTTTCAGTGAGCAGTGGGATGGACTAGATGTTTTTCCTCATGTATTTCCACTCACACAGTGCCCTGAGAGCCCCAGCTCTTTGATCACCAAAGCAGCCACATGCGTTGTCTTCAGCCAGCAGTGTGCACACACAGGTCACCTGCAATCCCTTCAAACATTACAATGGCTTTTCATTTGATAGCAGCCCTTATTTGGGTATCTCTTGCCTTCACAGCCATCACTTTCTACAAAATGTGTAGGAAGTTTGGGGCTCTGGGTCCTCTGGCTTGTTAGTTTGGGCTGCCACATAGCAACCAGTTCAAAAACTATTGCAGAGGAGGAATGAGCAAGACACATGAGCATGCCCTTCACCATGAGATGGCCTAAGCCTCATTCTTCCCAGAAATTAAACTAAACTCAAGCACATATGTGTATATATTTAAGTTAGGGAAAATACTAATGCAGTTATCTTGTTTTAAATGTTCAGATTATAAAAAATTGCTGAAGAACAGTTAAAACAGAAACGCAGGGGATTTTACGTGATACATTTTTAGCCATTTCACAGTTTAAACAAAGTAGTCATGGCACTTCTCATTTCAAGTACATCAAAGTGTTGCACATGCAAAGCATAGATTCAGGCAGTTAAAGATCCTAACTCAACTAACAGAAACCTTGGAAAGGGTGGCTAATGCTTGTTACCCAGTTTTACTCCATGGCTTCAAAGTGTAGGTGCAACAGGCTCAAACCAACATGTGAAGTCTGAAGTGCATTTTGGAACTCTTTCAAATGATGTGAAACAATAAACTCGTGAAAGAAATAATGCCATTAAAAAATCAGATTCAGGTACCTTGTCATCCAAGGATTTAAAGATAGAAATGAATCCAAGCAGGATTTTGCTTTTTGACAACTCTGGGAAAATGACCATAGATTTTTATAGAAATCAGAAAGCAGTGTGATGAAGTATTTTTTTAGGTGTTCTTGTACCAACTCTTGTGCTGCTGTAACAAAAAAATCTTTAAAAGCAAACAGAAGCTTTTGTAAGGGTACAGCAGAAAGCTTTGGTCCACAGCCTGTCTTTTACGACAAGGCTGATGCATTAGTAATTGCTACATTCAGAAATTTTCAGTAGAACAGTATTTAGATTTCCATAAAAGATACTCTAAAGAGTGGCAGAAAGCCCCAAAGCTGCAGAATACCTGCTAGTCAGCAAGCCTTGGTTCCCGGCTCTCCCGCTCAAGTGTCTCAGTGTTATGTAACAGGAGAAGGGAATGTTCCTCTCTCTTGGCAAAGAACACTGAGCCCAGCAATTTGTCTTGATGGGACTGAGCAGAGCGCATGAAACCAAGTGAGTTATTGCGGCCTGTGGTTTCAGGAACTGGTTTAAAGATAGCCTCCAAATTATCAAAATTTACATAAAGAAAGACATCTGACTATGGCCATGAAATACTTCTACCAAGTTTGGAAAGCAAAACTCAAGCAATGAATGGTCTATGTCATAAATGAATTTTTTGGCTGCATGAACAGGCCAGGAAAGAAAGAACATTGAATAAGCAAAGGTTTGAATATTCTGACAATTATAAACAGTCCTTTGTTTTTTCTTTTTCTCTTTCTTGCATGAGGGTGTGGGCAGAGGAAGAGATATATTCATAAAACATCTGGTGTTCAGCTTGTTGTTATAATCGGTCAGTCTTTTTATTTTATTTTTCCAACACTGCAGAAAAAAATAAAAGGACTTGGACTGCTTAATTAAAGAACCAAAACCTCTTCCTTCTGGATGCAAGGCAGCAGGTTATGGCTCTCATCTGTTTATTTGCAAGATTTGCCTTAAAGGAGGGAAGTCCTCGTGGTCAGAAAGAAAATTTTCTTGTTTTAATATCTATGGTAAAAAGTGTTTAACAGATCATCTCCAGAGCAATTATTTACTCACAAGACAGAGAATGGTGTTGCTGATTCATTGTTTTACGGCATTTACAGCTAGTAGTCCTGATTTAGAGGGACTATAAATAGTGAGAAAATGATACTTTAGCTTTTATTCCCTACAATTATAAATGTAGTAATAACACAAGCATGCATAGTCATATAAACATAAACAGACGTAAAAGCTAATTAAACATACATAGTAATAACACTTTCACATAACTGCAATGCTAGCTCCCATCATTTGCAATAAGACATTACAGCTTCCCCAAATGATTTACACTCTGCTAGCACTAAGTTTGAAACCGCATTCAGCAGCTCCCCCATTTGGTAGTGGTGCTATCCTTTTGCACCTTAAAAGCGAAGGGGCACATTTGCAAAAGTATTTTTCAGCCTACCATCCCTGTCAAGAACAGAGAAGTTATTGTCTGCAGGATCTTTGAAAATCTCATTCAATTTCTGAAAGTTTAGTTGGTGATGCTGACTTCTACCTGCAGTCTCACTTGTAGTTCTCATGTCACTCATGTGGAGAGGGGACACACAACTGCTTAGCACCTACATCCCAACTGTCCCTTCACATCCAGGATTTTGGACTCTGAGAAATGGAAAAATAAGCACTGAAAATTAAATAACTTATCAGCCACACCTCCATCAGTATGGACCAAGAAGATGTGTCATGTGTATCTGTGCACTTACACTTCCACATGGACCTACATACAGGTTTACCCTTAATATATTACACTTGAACCTCTCTTAGGCTTCAGAAGGAACATGATGGGAGACACTTGGGAATCTCATGTGACAGCATATATCCACTCTCAGGTAGCTGAATCCTGTTCTAGCTCTTCACTTCCTCACTGACAGGAAAAGAAGCTGAGTTCTCTAGTTTACATGCAGGAAATTTTAATTAGTTATCCAAAATTATGTGTCTTAATCTGAGCCCTAGACAGCCAGTGTGATTTCAGTGCTTGCTGGACTTCACTGGCCAGTTCTGGGGATTTGGAGCTTGTCTCTATCAGTGACTGAGTGAACTTAGAAGCAGAGTCAGTGATCACAGGAATTATAGATGTAAATGCAATTAGCAAACATTTTTGCATTTGTGTAAATGGGACATAGCACACATTTTCATATGTAAAATAAAACTTTAAAACTCAAAAATGCCTTTGAGTTCTTTCATCTCTCTTTGAAAGCCTTTTTTTCCCCCCCCAAGGTTCATCTCTCATAAACATAGTAAAACACCACAAGCAAATAAATAAGATAACTCAGTGATGAAATGACTTGCCACATAAGCGCCCTCACTCTGCAGGAAACCTTGTCATGACTTTGCCGTGCCTACACATTAATGAAAAAATCTTGTGTTTTGTAAATAAGCTCTGCAAAGTCTGGTGGAAAAGTGCTTTCTTCCTTGTTTCATCAATAAAGTTACTATGTGACTTTTAAAAAATTCCACTGCACTAGGAAAATTTCTGTTTCCTTTTATGTCCAGATTTAGCAAGTTTTTCAAAGCCCTTCTTATTAAGAAAAGTTGTGGCTGGAAACATGGATAAGTAGCTACAACGATTCCAGAAGCTATAAATATTCAGGCTATGATATTCAAGAAATTATCCTCTCTGAGGTGGGCTTTATTGTCTCCTAGGGCCCACCTGCAGCTAGGTAAGGGCCTCCCAAAGTGAAGTGGATGGCCCTAAATGATCATAGGTGGTTTTTAAAAAATAAACATAAAATTAGTTTCACACCTACTTAGACAGTTTAGAATTTTAATGTGCAAAGTCTGCCAGGGCTTTGCAGCGAAATAAGGCCATGCATTCAAGCTCCCTGAAGCCAATCAGAGAGCCAGGCTGAGTACAACCCATTTCACAATTAGGAATCACTGCTGCATTCTAGAGCACATCATTAATGAACAAACTGTTACTTTGATCACATTTTAATATTTGAACGCTCAAAAAAAAAAACCCTAACAATAGTTGAAAAAGAATGTACTAGCCTCAAAAAAGAGATGAGATCTGACTCATGTCACTGCACGCAATCTAGCACGTAGCAGGCTTTTCCAAATTTTTCTGAACGTGCGCCCCCACCTCCCCTCCTCCTTCCTGCTGAGAGGCTCCCTCTAGGTGCATTTTGATACTTTTATAGCTCTGCTTGTAACTTCCGAAAGTCTGGTAGCCCTGGCACAAGTCACAAGCTACATCTGAAATTGCCAGCCACATGACAGGTTGGTTCTCGAGGTGCCCTGTGCGGCCACCCACCTTCCCCTGGCGTTTCCATGGAGCAGCAGCCGACAGGCAGCCCGAGCACTGCCCCCTGAGCTGCACGTGCAGCCCATCCAGCAGGTCCTGCGTTTATCTTGGATTTATTCCACATCTGCCAGACACCCCTTACACACATCTCCAATTTGGAAATGCTCTAGGTATGACTGAGCTTTAGTCAAACCAGTCACTGCCTTTAGAGGAGGGATGGAGAGAGGTATGTTTCACTGGTTTAAATCAGCTTTTCTTTATGTCACTCAACACTGGACAGTGCTTTTTCTTACTGGAGCCCTGGTGTTCTGAGTGATTTAACTCTACCACCTCTATTTCACCTTTAAAGGAGCATAATGAGGCAGCTACAGCCTGTGCAGTTTTCCTACATTGCCTGTGCATCCTAAATAGGGATCAGCCTTCACTGTGGTTGGCATTTGTTTGCATTCGTATGAAAGGACATTTATGCATGCTAAAAAAGCCTTGCCAATTAACTCTGCATTATTTTAGTTTGTTTGTGCCATTTATTGACAGTGACTCTTAAGTCCCAAACAATGTGAATTTAAGATAGCAGGATAATTCTGTCACTATTTTTCCAGAGTGCATTTTGTATTAATGGGTTTCAGTTCCACAAAGTTCCTTCCCAGTACCACATTTTTAATGCCCTTATAATTAAATTCATTAAAGGATTACAGTGGCAGAAGTGCACCTATAGTTAAATCCAGTTAACTTAATGAAGGACAGGTGTCTTAGGAGGACTCCACCAGGGCTAGCATATTATTCATATAACATGCAACAATTTAGGAAATCGTGTACAATAATTTAGGGGAAAAAATTAAAATTCTTGCACTACCAGACAATCTTGGCCTCCCCCCATAAGCAAGATAATTCCCAATTACCATAAGCAAGATAATTCATAAGCACTAATAAGTTCTCTGGCTTTCTTTTGAAAGGAAACAAGAGAATCTCTGTGACATGGATTTGTGATCCATCCTGGGCAGACACAACTCAGGGATCATTCCCACCAGCCCACCACCTCTACAGCCCTGGCTGCAGTGACATGGCTGTTTCCACCAGCTGGAACAAATGCCTTTTTGCTGTGTAGGCACAGCTTCTGAGGACAAAAGTGTCCCTGAAACATTTCCTCTCTTTGTTCCTTATCTGATCGCAGCTACTTGGATTTTGTGAGCCAGAATTATTTCCAGTTTTTCCTTTATGAAGCTTCTGTTACTGATAACAATAACACCACTTTTATATAATAGCCTATATCCAGGTCTAGGGTAGCTAATTTAAGCATCCAGCTCTGGGGCACCTGGTGCAAATCCCCATCCTGAGCACCACAGTCCTGCTAAATGATGTAAAGAGCTTCGCTCCTCTCTCAGTGAAGAGGCTCATGTGACTGTGAAGAGCTCCAGAAGAAAAAACCAAGCACCCTAGGCATGTGTTTCTCTACAGAGATGAACAAGGAGTCACTGTAAATACTGTGTGACTCCTTCCCTACTAAAACCCAGTTCACCTCCCCTTCTTCTAAGAGGACCCACATTCAGAAAGATGGGCATTTTTGCACATCAATGGAAATGTTAGAACATGTGCAGCATCAAGGCTCTACTCACGATAAAACATTTGTGAAAGCATCCCCTATTTCATCATAATGATCCAGATAAAAAGAGAAGGTTTAAATGGAGCAGATTAAAGTGCTAGTTGTGCTTTCTAGCTTGCCTACACTAGCAACTACACCATTATAATTTCTGCAGGGGATAGAACAACATTAGCACTGTAAAGGAAATGTAAAATTACTTCAGAAACTGTGATTTTAATTACAGTCAGTGGAATGGGGAAGAAGGCAGAGTAGGAAATAAAAATACAAAGGGAATATAAATAGCATTGCCTCTTAGGACAGTGCTATTTATCTTTCTCTGGATATAAAGTTGCTTTAATTTCTTAACTTCCTGCTTTGGAAAGCAGCCACTAAATTAAAAGGAAATGTGGTTTTGTAATGCAAGGAAGATTTTTTCTCTAAATTATAAAACTGGAGAACCCAAAGCAATGACTAATTTAAAAACCAAGTAGGAGAAAGATTTAGCTGATTCCAAATTATTTAAAGAGCAGGGGGAAAAGAAATAAGGAAGTAATTCTTTTCCAAATAAAAATAATTCAAATAGTGATTATTAGGAACACTTTCCCTTTCTCATATATTCATTTTTTGACTGGTTTTGCCTTTTTCACACTCATTAGCAAGGTTATCACTGAGGCAAATAACACTGAAACTGATATCTACTCATAATGTAAAGTAAGGACATCATAATTCTCTAAATAGATACCTAGAAAAAGAAGCAAAGAAGAAAACATATTTTGAAATCAATTCCTTAAAGAAAATATCTAAACATGCAATTAAGGAAAAAGAATGATAGATTTGTTTAAACTACAGCCCTGTTGTGGCTGTAGTCACCATAGGCTAGCCCAGTGGGCCCCTGGCTTCCATGCCAGAACCAAACTACCCATGGACCTTGTGTGGTGTTTCCCAGCACCAAGTGGACATGTTTGGTACCTCAGGGCACCTCAAATAGCTCCAAATGCCTTTGTTTGAAACAGGACCTCCCCCACTGAGTCATCATTCCCCATCCTTATTTTTGAAAGCACTACTTAACTTCTTCCTTGAAACCCACTACTTTATTTGTACCTCAGGCCCATCCAGCACACAATATTCTAGCGTTATGATAGCACAAGTAACAGCTGTGTCTCTGCTGATAAATCAAAAGCCATTTGACACTATTTGGTCTGGGCCCACCTGAGGAAATTTGTCTTGGAATCTTGAATCTTGCTTGTAGTTGGAGCAGAATAAAACACAGTCGAAGTGGTAGTCCTTAAACAGGGTGGACCATCACAGGTACTTCACTCAAACCCCCTCCCTAGCCTGTCCACTGGAGCAGTGTGAGCACACACTCACACACAGGACCCAAAGACTTCAAAACTTGCATGAAACTTCATGAAGACCTGCTCCAGTACTGGGCTGTGATATCTCCATAAAAAAAATTCTGGCCTGTCATGATGGTGAAATTCTAAAGGTGTTTGATCCACAGAGCACTAAAATCTGATTGTCATGAAAGAAGAGATGTTTCCTCTCTGAAAGGCAGAGAAATGTGTTGTTTTAGGGTAGGCATGAAGCAGAATTCAGGAAAGAGAAAGAAGGAAATAACGTCTTGTCTCTCCTACCTCTGCAATCAGTGGAGAAGGCCAAGTCTGCAGCCCTGCCATCCATCCATGGTTTAGTAGGTGCTGCACATGCACCTCAAGATGCCTGTCTCCCACCAATCAGTAACTGTAAGCCAGAGACCTGACTTTTGGATGAATAAAACAGGTGCAAGGGTTCCCACATGGAACTGAACTTGTCTATTGATGAAATTGCCTGAAATGTTTTGATCAGACGAGACTGACAGAAGCAAATATTCCTGTGGGTCTGGGCCTCTGTGGAGCTTCACTGAGTGAGGGGCAGCCAGGGTTGACCCATGGTTGATACAGATGGCTCCAGACAGCTCCAACAAACAACAGGGCACAGCTGAGCCCTGTGTAGCAAAAGTGGTGGCACCTCATAGAAAACATATTTTAGAGTGGGGGGAAAAAGCCACAGAACTCAAGAGAGCAGAGAAAGAAATGAAAAAAGTGAGAAACAACAGAGGAGGGAAAGACAAGGTCACAGCAAGAGAGAACATCCCTGAGATTTCCCTGCAGTTCATTCCCCAATGAGACCATGGCATGGCAGGTATTTCCCTTCAACACACTTGAACAGGCTCCTGAAAGGAACTGCAGCCATTGGGAAAGACCTTGCTGGAAGAAGAAAAAAGTCTGAGGAGTTAAGAATGGCAGGAAGGAGTTATCCTCCATGCCCCTGTAAAACTTCTGGGAAAAGAGGTGGACGAGCTGGGAATTGAGGAGTGAAACTGAACCTGAGAGGAGGGGGAAGGTCTATTAGTTTCAGTCTTTCTCACCATTCTATTCTTTCACACAGGCAATAAATAAAATTAAATTTCTCTGTGTTGGGTCTGTTTTGCCCATAAAAGTAACTGGTGAGAGATCTCCCTGCCCTTATTTGAGAACATGACCTTTTCCATCCTATTTTCTCCCCCCTGTCCTGTTGAGGAGGGGGAGTGAGAGAGGAGCTGGGTTGGTGTCTGGTAGGTCAGCCTACCACAGGAAGTTGAAGTGTTCATATCTGTCATAAGACATAACTAATTTAGAGTTCTTCCAATTCCCACTGATCTAGCAGCAGAAAACAAATGTAAAAGCCCCTGTCAGGACATAGATAGAATTCACATGCACTGTGCTGATTATAAAATGATGGGATGCAGTGCCAGGAGGTGGAGCAATCAAGAGTTGCATCAGTCTGCCCCAACACTGGTCCAAACCATTAAGTACTTCTTGTTTTACACTGAAAATTTTCTGTAGTTTTAGGAAGAAAACATTATAACCTACTTTCCTCAATATGCTCTAGCTCATCCTCGTTTTCATTAGGCCCATTCATGATTGCAAGATAAATAGAAGTGCCATAAATAGAACTGTGTTGGCATAAACAAAATTTCTGTACTTGGCACTTGACTTAGGTAAACAACCATGCACTTCCAGTGAGCCTTAAGTTTGGAGCCTCATCATTTCACACTGTCAGTGGTGTCTTCTACAGTTAAGCAATTTAAAACTGAGGCAGAACTGAATTAACCACTGGGGTTGTCTGCTTTCCCCCACTGATTACAGAATGAGCTTTGCACAAGATTGCTCCTGGGGCACCCGGGGTGGGGAGTCAGGTCAGGATTTCAGCTGCAATATGCCCTTGGGGCACACCCAGGGCCAAGCAGATCCCCAGCACACCACTACTCTGCACAGCAGCAGAGCTGGCTGGCTCTCACACTGTTGACATGGACAGCGGTGAACCACAACATGCCAGCTGACAGCAGGATTTAATCTCTGGGACCTGCAGGAGCACTGCCCCTGCAGCAGGCAGTGCTCCTGGAGTGGGCAGCTTTTCCTCCCATGGAAGTCCCAGGAGCCAAGGCTTGTACTTTGCATAGAGGTAAGAGACCAGTTGCAAGACAGCAATTCCTTGCTCCCAGGAACAGAAGGAGAGAGATGTCGTCTTCACAGCCTGTCAGTAGCTGTGGCATTGGGTTCTCCTGGGTTTCCCTCCAGTTCTGTCAGTGATGTTAATTTGAAGTTGTGGATGTTAACATAGGAGTCATTTACAAGACAGCATCTCCAAATTCAGCTTTCAAATGTTACAGTTTACTGAAATAACAGAATGCACAAAGATTAATGAGTGCAATCCCACACAACTTTCTCCTATGAAAAGAAAAACGACAAGCAGTTTTGAAGCATAATAAGGATGTAATTCAGCATCTAAGAGTTGGTTGTTTATAATGACTGAGACTTCTATGCCTTAGCTGAATCCATGTAGACATGTCTAGGACTGCCAATAAATTCAGTGTGCCTGGGTAGTTTGTGTGGAGTGTCCTGTCTGCGTACAATCAGCTGCAGAACTGGGGATGTGAACAAGACCTAGCATTTATTTGCAAAGGAAATAATTTTCTTGCACTAAAAAACAGCCACTCAAAGTTTAAGTAATGCCTTTGTGATTTTTACCTTGTTGTGTAACACCAGTTTGTTAGTTAACTGCTTCCACAGAGTTTGCAGACTCCTTCAGTAGCAGTGCTGTTCCAAGTGAAGCATGCAGTGAATAGTTAATCATTAATTCTTCATGGTTCATATTTGCTGTCTGCTTTACTGCATATAGTTTGATATAGTTCCTTCCAATAGACTTAATGCTTTCATTAGGAGTCATATGCTGGATCTTTATCTGAACTATTATCACAGTCCAGACATAGCATTACAGCCTCCCTTTGTAAGCCACAGTTACGGAGTTCAGAAAGGCTTAAAACTTAATAAATACTATGGATTTTATGGTAATGGAACAGCTGCAGTGGCAGACTGACACACACACCCTGACTGAGCCTGCCTAGTTGCTGTAAACAGGTGCACCTAGAGGCTAAAGCTCTTGGTTTTTTTTTTTATCCATGACACTAATTTCATTGTCAAAGTCTAACTTGACAATTGTGTGTGTATTAGGATAATGTAAAGGAATCCAGACACATGTGGTGAACGAAATTCCTGGCTCTTGCAGAGGGGGTGATTTTTTAAATTGAAGTTGCAGTTATCATTGTACAGATAAAACAGATGGCCACTTTCAACAAAAAAAAATAATTTAAATCTCTTGTTATTATTGGAAATTATAGGCTGTATCATAGGCTGTATGATAGGGGAGACTGCCCTCACAATAACAAAAATCACCACAAAGTGGTGTGAATTATGGCACACTCTGTTCATTCTAGGTACATTCCAAGAGGCTCTCAACCTTTATTTTAAATTTTCAGACATAGCCTGGCATCAGATTCATATGTGCTTTGGAAAAACCAGCTTCTCACTGTGTTAAAGTGCACAAGTGGGAAGGTAGAGGCATTTGAAAACTACAGCTCAAGTGCCTTAGATCAGATCACTAGGCCTGTGGCTAACCTACTCAACCACACTAGAAACACTTTCCTCCTCCTCACAGCACATTAATCTGCCTACTTCTTGGAAGATAATCAGCACAATCAGGCTCAGTGGTAAATAATTGTATTTGGCGTTCCCATTTGTTGACATCTTCCATAGGGGATGCAGTGAATTTAATGTATATTGGATGAATCACCTCTCACACAAATTTTTTTTTTCCTTCCAGCCACTTTTGGAGTGTCTGCTTAACAGGATAGGATGTCCCAAAAAGGGCAAGTGAAATCTAAATTGGTTACGGTGGAACAAAAGACTCTGCATCAACACAACACTTTCATTAGGCTAATAAACTCTGCTGAGAAGCAAATTATATGAGTCTGGGTAAAGTCCTGTGTTAATACAGCCGTAATGCTTCCCATAAACTAGCAAGAATATCCAGGGTGGCTTTCAGTATCTCTGCATGACACTGAACTGTGCCATAGATATGTATCCTCAGCCCATGGCTTTTAAATTGGTATGTTTTCCTTGTTTCAGGTAATAAAGGACTTCTCCTCATCAATGTGAAAGATCCGATAAAATACAATGGAGATGAAGCTAATAAAGGCGCAGAGAAATGTTCGGTGGAAATTAATTTAAAATTAAATCCTTTCTGAAAGTCTGTAAGCTATCCAGTAAAATTCAGTGCAGATTACATCTCGGCTTTAGAAATTGATGAGTTGATTGAAAGGGGGAGATTTGCTTTGAATTCCATGTGGTTTCCCTCTGGTGGCTGGAAATTGTGCAGAAACAGAGGCATGTCTTTTTAGGATTCATATTCTCCCAGCCAGACGCTGAACCCAGAGTTTCCAAAGACAGCTTTTGTCACCTCTCTTTTATAGTGAATTTCTTGGCTTTTCAATGGGCAGCTGTGAACTGAGCATTTATGGAGATGTCACAATCAGGCTTCCTCTGCTTGATAGCTGGAAAAGTCATCTCTACTTGCCTTCAAGAAATCAAACTTTCCAGACAATTTCCCCATGGTGAGAGAAGCTATGGAATTGTAATATCTCAAAACTGATTTAGAGATATTTCTAAGAGAATGCTCTTAATAATTGTCAAGCAGAGGTTTTTCGCATAAAGGCCGGTGGAGGGTGTCCAGCTGGGTTTGAGTTTCCTTGTGTTGAAGTCAAAAAAGTTCCGCACATTTTTTAGAAACTAGTCTATCAAACAGTGGTTGGCTGTCAGATTTGATAAAAGTTAGTTACCACATGTGCTTAGTATATGATCCAAAACAGGAAGAACAGCATCCGATGAAGTAGATGACAAAGTACCAGCAGCAGATATCTGGATTATGTGTTGCTCAAAGAGAAAACATATTTTTCCATTGGGCAATAGATCACAAAAATCAGCTGTAATTGTCTCTTTTCACTTGGTGCTCTGCAATTCAGATATTTGAATTGTTCAAAGAGCCTTCTCCGTATCCCTTGAAATTACTGAAGGAAAAGATAGCGATTAATTTCTTCTGCCAGTTATATATGTGATATATTCATAATGAGTGAAGAATATAATTTTGGTTTAACACTTCTTCAGTGTACTCTTCAGATTTACTAATTCAGTATAGGTTGAAATTTGGGGTTATTTTGGACAAATTTTTAAAACATGTATGCTTATTTATCATTCTTTAAATGCTCTTGGCTTCCACATAACCCCTTTCTCACAAGCCAAGATCACAATTTTTGAGGCACCTCCTGAGTTTGATAAGGCCCAGCAGCTTTCAATGCTTCTCTAATGTCTTGTGTGTCCTAAGGTCAGTCACCTGCTCTCTCCCTTATGAGAACCAACATTTGGATTAATATCACACAAGAATGCTCTGGAAACACTTGGACCTCCTGTGACTTTCTTTCATCAATGCTGTAAAAGATTTGTCTGGTACCTTCCATTTCCAGTCAGAACAAAATAAACTATACTACTACATTAACAAGTATACATTGTAGGTATTTTTTTATTTACCCATAATTATTGCTTAAGTATAAAGGAACAAAAGTCCTAGACATAGAAGTGACAAAGAAATTGAGGGGCCCAGCTGTGGTTTTTATGGATGCCAAGAGCTTTGGCTATTTGCAGAGAGCAGGGTCCACACAACTGGAGATGCCAGATGCAATTATTTATACTTCTCGCCCTTCTTTTGCTGTTTGTCCTTCAAATGAAGAGGGCCTGAATGTGACCACATTTGATTCCCTCTTTTTTATCTTCTGGATTCTCTTGCCTCTAGTTTGCATTTCAGTAAAGATCCATTGTGGGTTTTCTCTGTTACTTCCCTAATTTTCCTAATTTTGTTCCACTTTCCCCTGCTTCTTTTATAGTCCTCATCCAGATCTGTGTCCAACCTGTTAAACAGATAGACAGCTATGACAGCATAGCACTAAAAAGAATATAACATGTAAATAAGCCTGTTTCCCAGAAATTACTGTATTTCTTTTGGCTGCCCTGTGGCATGACAAGCCTAGTTCTACTGGTGCCACCTAAAGTGAAGGGTTACTGTATTTGCTTTCCCTGCAGCCAATGTAAACCAGAAGCAAATTAGCCGTTAGCCACACTAATGGAATTGGCAATGCTCACCCACGGTAGCAACGGGAAAGGCAAGTGCAATACGGGACAGCACACATGACCCAGCTCCTCTGCAGATCAAGATGTGACTCACAGATTTTGGAGTCATGAAACTGGCAATATGGCCTGGTAGCAATATAGCCTGGTCAAGGGAAAAACAAACTCCCAAGGAGAGATTATATTACACAGTAAGATTTAGTTTTGAGGCTGGCTTTTATAAATTGCTTTTTTTTTTCCTCAGTTCCTGCAGGAAGAGGGCCTGGCTGCAAGATAAAGAAGAGAATAATAAGAAAATTTATCTCAATTACCCAGAACTTACCAGAAAAGTTCCCATTGATCTCCATTTTCATTTGAGAAGTCAAGAAGAGACTGTTCAGAGGTTCAGCTCCCAGATCTAAATGATTACCCCAGAATCAGGAAGCATTTGAAATAAGCAGAACAGCTGTCTGTATCGCCTCAGATATAAAGGGGGCTGAATTTCAATAAAGAAACACAAATAATGAAGTATTTTTTCGGGCTGTGTTAGGACGCAATTTCAGGCTCCTGGTTTCCCCTGGAGCTTAGAGACCACATGTTCCAAGAAACTTCTGGGACTGTATGGCTGGAAGTTGGATTTCCTTCTGAAACAAAATCAAAGGGCATAGAGGATGCCATCTCTCCAGAGTGAGAGAAGGCTTGCTTTGTTTTCATTTCAATTTTTTGGTGTACTTTTTGCTTCAAATAGAAGAGTGACTCCAGCTAAATATTATGTGTTTATTGAGTGCCTGTAGTTTCCTTGGGAAGGGGAGTCTGGTGATGCGTCCTCATGTTTGTATTTTTAAATCTATTTTTAAAAAGTTCAGTGGAATAGTTTTTTCTTGTAATAGACAAGGAGTAAGAAAAAACCTGGTTTTCCTCTGACTCTCATTTACACTGAGTTGTTTTGAGTCATCTGACTCATGTGACAATGCCTAGGCCAGTGCAAACACTTGTTTTCTAAGGGACAAAATATTGCCGTATAGAAGTCGGTTTTGCAGCTTGAAACAAGTATGAGTTTTGTCATGATTTTAAATGAAATGAAGCCTTCATGTTTAGAAGAAATTTTTAGGTTATTTCTGGACTGGGAGGAAGGCTTAGAGGGGAATCCTTTTGATCACCTTTCTTCACTTTCAGCTTTCTGCTGACCACTGGGAGAGAGCCTGCATGGTACAGGATAGCCTCTGCTGTAAATATAACAAGTGACAGCCTGTGACCCCCTCTTCTTTGTTTCTCACTAAGGTACAACCTAGGGTGCAGAGATGCACTGCAGGGTGATTCCAACAGCGTTCATGGCTATGTGGTTTTTGCAGTTCCTTATGAATTTTTAAGGGAGAAATTCTGCATTCTGGATGAGGAAGAAGAGATGGCTATATTGTTTGAATAAAAAAATAACTTCTGGGTTTCTGGTTAAAAACAAAAATCTCTTTCAAAATGGACATGGATGTTTCATTAAAATATAAACCTAATTTTTAAAGTGTATTAAAAGCGTTAACACAGTGCCTGCTGCCAGCAGAGCCCACTGCAGTGCTGTTGAAGGAAGGAGGACAGCATCGTTATTTATGAGCGTCTGCACTCTCTCAGCCTTTCATGAAACCCTAATTTTATCTGGCAGCTCTTAAGAATCTCTGAGAAACTGGGTCCTTTGTTACTCCTGCATCCATCTAACTTCTGCACCTAAAAAGACATGGGCAATTTTTTTCATAACTAAAGAAGTCCTAAAGGCTCTCAAATTAATGTCACACTACTGTTTTAGGCCCTAAACTTTCAAGGTCCTCTCTCTGGGCAAGCACCAATAAGTGCCCATTTTTGCTCAACTTCCAACTCTGGGTTTTACAATAGTTTTGCTGAGAACAGAATCAGGCCTCAGTCATCTGTTTTCATCAGGGGGGGAAAACAAGACAAAACAAAACAAACAAAACCCCTTTATTACTCTTTGACAGGAGTAGCACTAAGCCCAGGGGGGTTATTTTTCTTCCATTAACTTTTGCTAACCTCATCCCTCCCTTATTTTTTTTCTCAGATTTACTCCCAAAGAGTTCATACATATGTGTACATGTGCCCGTGTGTCTGTGTGTGCATGTGTGTGTACGTGCACCTTTATCCTTGTAACGAAAAGGAATCTATCTGTTCAGATAATTTGCTGTTGTTTGCAACATGATACAGCCAGTCCTTTTGACTTCAGTGTGAATAAACAGTCTGATCCCATAAAATAGGCCTTTTCTCTCCCAAGAGCTTGTTCCAAGACTGCGGAACCCAGGCTAGCAAAGAACATCTGCAACAGTTAGTGGAAACCCTAAGAATTCTTGTGAATAAATAGATTGGAAACTAAGCTGGAAATTTCTCAGTGAGATATAAATTTTAAAAAATGAAATCCAGTTGAAGTACCCAGATTGCCTGGGAGAATACAAGTCTAGCCAACCCAAGTCTAAATACATGTGGTAGTGATCACTGTGTGCTGTTTCCAGTTTATCATCAAAAACAATCATAGCAAAATTATTGTCATTCAAATGTAGCTTCTAATAAAGAAGTGCTATGAACCTCCTTTAAATTAAGACTTTGTTAGAATTTTTTTAATTTTTTTTAAAATTTCCTCTCTTTTTGTTTTTTTGTTTTTTTGTTTTTTGCTGTTATCAGATGTCTTAGATAAACATAAAGTTTATCAGTAAAGGCCACCAGTGAAGAGCAGTACAGATCAGGTACGTTTAATGGCTGTAATTCAAATTTTACGTTGGTCTGCTTTTCAAAATATTCATGGTGGTAACTCTTTGCAGATCAGACTCAGTGAAAAGCTATTTAAAGGCTGAGATTGCTTAACTCTTTAGGCTTTCCCTTTTATACTCTCTCTTTCCTTAAAGTTCCTTCTTCATTTCGTTTGCATGCTCACTCTCACAGTTATTAAGCTAACACTGCCCTTAGAGATTGTCTTCAATTGTTTGGATGTTTACCACTGGCAGAATGTCATGAAGCAAATAATTTGAGTTATAGAGATTATAAGTTAATAGATATGAGTTACCAGCTTCGTGGGAAATACTTCACCCCTATAAAAAAAAAAAAAAGGCAATATTGTTTGGCTTGATTTAGTATAGCTTTGGTACGTTGAATAAATCATTTGCAGCTGGCTTAGCCTGCACATGCTCTGGGGGGTGAGGAACACATGCATGTTATCAATTCATTATTTATGCTGCAGTTCGTTACCACTGGTGTGCTGGACAGCGACATCACTGTCTACTCTACATCTGAGGGTATAACAGCAATGGCAAGAGATATCAAGCTGTTGGGAAGAAAGCAAAAACTAGACTGTGGTTGGATTAACATTTGATTGCCTAAACAGTACAGCTTTGAAAGCATGGGAAAATTTGCCTAGTGAGCATGCTGGATTTTTTTAAAAAACATAAAGCCTGCCAAGATCCCAAACCTAAGGGGAAAAAAAGAGCTTATGGAGAACTTAAATTAAAGTAAATGGGGAAATCTCCCCTCCTTCTTCTGACAAAAACATACACTATTTTGACTCTATGCTCAACTGATTCTTTTACTCTACCCCCCAAAAAGAAAGTTAAGCAAGAAACTTAGTGTTCTAGTCCCTATTTCCCTTTTTTTTTTTTTGCCTATTATGGTGAAGAGGAGAAATTCTGTTCGAGAGAATACCGGCCCAAATTGTTCCAGAAGACCTAGTGTTTCTCTAAATATGTGCATGTTCCAAGCAGTTACTCCGTTTAGTCTGCTTTGGAGGCATTATGAAGTTTTCCTTCACTCTTTGCTCTATGGATACAGGCTGCTGAAGTGACTGTACTAAGGATGCCCTCTACTGAGAAAAAAAAGGATAGGAGTCTAAGTAGAAGAACTACAAAGAATCTTCACCAGCTAGGACAAGTAATAAAAACATGCTTGTTTTCGGAGATAGAGAACATTAATCTATATTACATTTTTCAATTTGAGAGCAGTTCTGATGAGCATGTGGGCAGACTTGGGTACAGAATTCCAAGTTATAGCAATACCAGCAAATTAAACTGGGCCAGGCAATGTTCCTGAGAAATTTGTCTTGATCATTGGCATTGTTCAAAAGCTGGAAGGGACTCCATACATCTTTGGATGACACCAATCAGCAGCTTCCAGAACAAATGCTAGGTATGACTTGGCAGTTGGCACAGGACAGTGTCCATCTTGAGTGGGGTGAAATTGGCCATCTCATTTTGTGTGGCCAAGGCATTTAAATACTATAGATCCACAGTGTTCTATGCTAGCTGGAGTCATGTCAGAAAATGTAGGCAGATTTAAATTATCAGTACAGACAAAGCATTAGAAAACAAGGATATAGAGAGACTGATAAGATCAACTGCTCCTTGCAGATAGAGTAGATTGTGCATGACAAATGCTCTGTGTTCCTGACAGATGTTTGTCTCTACAGTTCTCAGAAACCTTTAGGGACAGAGATCACATAATCACCACCGGATGCTCATTTAATTGATAATCATACTTGGTTTTATTCAAATCTAACCTAAATACACCCTACAGCAATCTTAGGCAGCTATTTTCATAGCCCAGTGGACTAAGTGTGTTTCTTTTCTATTTGCAGTTACCATTTAAATATGTGGAATAACAATTTATGGTTTCAGTGTTTTCTTCTTAAAATTAAAAATACTCAATTATTTTAAAGTTTCTTGTGAGTCATGATTGGCAGCTGTCTGACATCACACACATGTATGAAGTAATAAAGTCAACATATTGACAACTAACAGAGCATAAGAACATTCAGCCAGTAAACTGGCTCGTCCTCTGTTGTCAATGTACAGACATATCCAGCCCCCAAGTCTGTCATCTCGTTCAAAAACAGCTAAGAGAATTAGTCCAGGTTTACTAATTCCTAATGAAAGATTTACAGAGAGTTGCTAAAACAAGAGCTAGAGAAAGAGAGGTGATCTATTATTGTTAGTGTCAAAATGTCTATCAGCAAACCCTGAATTCTTGAAAACCACAACACCTGTGGCATGTTCCTGTAATAGCCACCACAGGCCCAAACAGAGACCAACTGCTCCCTGGAAATATGAATAATTTTATTCCTACTTATATGCTTTTGTGATCAATCGTTTCCTTGCAATCAGCTAGCACATGGGCAGCAGACATTTATGGGAAAGCAAGAAATTCTGTGAATGATGGACAGGAGGATGTGCTTGCCACAAAATTTTTGTTCAGAGTAGTCTCCTGATGGAAAAATAAGCATTCTGTTAGAATATGGTCTACCTGGACTTCATATTATTATGCACAGAGTGACTTACTAAGTGTAAAGACTCTACTGACCATTTATGAATCCACCTTCAGAGTGACTGGCTGCATTGAGTTAATTCTCAGAGAAGTATCCAAAACACGTTCTTCAACATTTTATCCTCTCTTAGCTATCAATAGGAGACATACAACTGGTCATTCTAGGAGGTCTCTTCCTGGAGCCTGAGTATCTTCTACAATAATAGGGAAAATATTTGTAATGGAAAACAAAATATTTGTTTTTACACCAGAAGGAATGCAATACTGGGAAAATTATTTTTTAAATTATGTTGACCATATGCATTATTTACAAAGTTTTCTTCACTCTATCAAAAGAAGCTCTCCTTTTCCCCCAATTTCTCTGTCAAAAGTGACGTCTCTCTCTAATGTGGGGGGAGGGAGCCCACCAGTGCTTTTTCATTGACACAGTCTGGGCACTCTTCTGAGTCTCCTCCCTTTTCAAGGGTCTTTGAGGTTTTTTCCATATCTTTTGATCCCAGAAGGAATGGAGCCAGACAGGCAAATGCTTCCCATCTCTTGGTGTCCTAGCCATTGTTACCTGAACTCCTTTGAAGCTGAGAAGGTGATGCTCTTATCTGTGCTATTGTCTCACCTTTCCTGTTAACTTCTGCAGCCTTTCCTTTTAGAGTTTCCTTTGCCTCCACAAAGCATTCAGAAGGCAACAGAGAAAGCAAAAGCACACAGAGGTCCTGAAAGATTGCACAGTTTTTCAGAATTCAGAGGAAATTTTAGGGCATGGAGAGACAGTGGGGTTTTTAAGAGACTGCACAAAATACCATAAGAAAGTGATTTCTTAGTGACTATGACAAATCACACAGAGCATGTTGAATGGCATTCCCTGATTTCACCATGCGCCTGTAGCTGCAACACAGTGGAGCAAGACTGCAGGTCCCCAGAGGCTGAGGCATCTCTCCACTAGGGCCATGGGTGACAAGGAGTCCTTAGGTAAAGCTCAGGTACTTGTAATTCTTTCTTTGGAAGGATATTCTGTAGTCTAACAGTTATAGGTCTAAAGATTGGGTTGAAAGCAATGTTTTGTTCTGACTTCTACAGTGCAGGTTTTTCTGTACTGACATTGTCAACGTGTGTTGCACAAATCTCTACACTTGCAGGAATAGTTGGTTACCTGGCAAGGCAGCAAGGATCAAGACTTAAGTATATATTTTGGACAGATGAGTTTTAAGTTACATAATGAAGTGCTTAAATGAAGAGGTTAGTGTCCTTTGCATTTCCCTATAATCAGAGGAGAAAACTAGAGAGGTCCTCCAAAATACTGTCTTGAAAATCACTCTTTCTGAAATAGTATTTTGTTGTAATGTTCATACAAAAATGCAGGTAGGATACTATTTGCAGGCAGGGTTAATATCTATTACTGATATAGGTGGAAGAATTAGACAAGCCTTTAGGTACAGAAACATTTCTTAAGGCTGGAAAAAGAAGCAACAAGTGCTTTCATATCTGGAACTGAAATTGAATAGTATATCTCCGTTAACACTTGTGGTATGCAGAGGAGGGAGTTTTCAGTATGAATTGTACTGAAAAGAAAGGTATCCTTAGGAAAATATCTTGTCAAGAAATAGAAGAAGTACTGAAGGAGAATTGGTTATAATTGCTGGATTTTTTTTTCTTTTTCTTTTTTCCTTTATTTCTTTCCCTCCTTAATATTTTTCAGTTTTCTTTCAATGGCTTCCCATAATAATTTAAAAAAAAAAAAAAAACTTCTTAGCAACTTTTTGTAGTACTAGCATTTTCCTAATGAAAGCTGCAATCTCAGATTTTACTGGTTAGGACTGGAACATACATAGAGAAATAACAGTCATCTCAGAAAATAACCATATGAATATTCATATTTTTGTTTGGTAGAATAATAAAAAAGAATAGAGAATGGAAAAGTGAGAACAATTACAAAAAAATAAGTAATTAAGTTAAGACTTTCTTTGCAAAATAATCAACCAAGCTTTTGAAAGAACATTTTTGGATTAATATAAAATATTTCAATTCCAAATGGAAGTATTATTGATAGTTCAGATAACTTCACATCCTTTTGTTTTTTTAATCTTTTTCTTTTGGTTTGTTTAATTTAAGGCATTGCTTAAATTAGAAATCTGTTTCAAAATTAAAAATTGAAAAAATAATTGTAAATATATCCAGAAATCCATAAGCAGCCTCCTAATAAATTCATCCACAAATTAATATTATAATAATAAATTGTGGGGTTGTTGATCTTCTTTACAGGTAGTCTGTTTTGATCTCCAATATCAGGAGCTTTTTGCCATATTTGTGAGATAGAAATTGACTTTTACCCTATGTTTCTAGAAAGCTCTGGCTTAAAAAAATGCTGGTGTAGGTGTAGGACTCTGAATTACAGCCACACATGTGACTTGCTACAAGTCTCTTAAAGGAATTTTTTTGAATGGAGACGTGATTAATTGAAAGTGAAACATTTCTTAGAAATTATATGACACTGACAAAGTTGTGAAGAAGCACACACGGGTTTCAGAATCTGCTGACTGTGAAATTTTCTACCCAAAAGCTGACTGTTCCTACCCTTTTGCTCACCTTGCTGCTAAGCTACCAAGTGATTGCTGAGGAGCTGAGCCTGAAGGTTACCAGCCTTTTACCAGCACATATGGTAGATAAACAAACAAAACTAAAATACATTATTATCAGAGATTGGTGCTATGTCTGGTGCCACAGGCTACAAATGCTGTGAGCAGTGAGTACCTAGCAGTGCTGATCAGCTTTAGCCTCTCTGGAGAAGACCATGTCCACTTTCCATATGTCACTATGTTATTTCTGAGCACCTCCTGTTTGTATTTATCCCTTAAACACTGCATGCTAAACACTCGCTGACCAATAAGCCCAGAAAATCCTTGGCACTTTAAAGAAAAGCTAGGATTGCAATGCAGAACATTACTTTGCAAAACTGTCCAAATGCCAGCAGGACTTTCATTGTTTAGACAAGAAAGATGGCAACAAAAGGACTACCTTAAATGACCTCTCTTAAGTGGAGTATTTGCTTATGTCACAGCAGAACATCAGTAGATCTTGAAAGCCAGGGGAATATAATTAATTTTAAACTGAACAGATGCACAGGCTAACACAAGGTCAAAGATAACAGCACACTGTAAGAAATATCCAAACTAAAGAAATGAAAAATAAAATTTAGGCATCTTTCAAATCTGGGTTTACACCCATAAGGGAAATTTATACAGTGGATGTGAACAATAATCATTCATTACACTATGAAAGTTCTACCCTGTTCAATGTTAAAGTAAAATCCCAACAATATATGATCTAACCTGAATTTTTAGATTATTCATTGCAAATCTCCCTTTGTGCAAAATCAGAAAATGATTAATTCCTTTTCAAATCAGACTGTAAGTAAAGAAGACCAAAAAAAAAAACCCCAAAAATCAAGGTCATTGTAGAGAGGAAAGGTAGATGTATTCACTTGTATAGACACAGAACAACACACAAATACAGTAAAAGATAATATGATCTCCACAAAGTAAATTTTTAGAGACACATCTTTGATGAAAAATATTTTTTTATCGTCAGAGACATCACAGAATGTTTGTCTATATTGCATGTTATCTTTTGGAAAAATAAGTCACCATCTGGCTTGTATTTGATAACAAGCTTTTTGCACTGAAAATAAAGTAAACATTATGATGGTAAGTCAACTACCCATGTCTAAGTAAATAACATTTTTTCCCCTGAAGAAAGACAATTGAGGACCATAACCAGTGAATCTGGAGAGTTTTGGAAGGAGACAACGATATTCTGCTAAACAAAATTAACATTTCATAATAAACAAAATAGTTATGCCATCAAATAAGATCAACATTTTGGAGTGAGAAAATGGTCTTCGGTACGGTCAGGACCATTGTGGCCTGCCTGACTGAACAGAGGAGGAACAGATGTAAGAGTGTGACCATTCCATTTCAAAGCTGGGATTGAGGTACAGCACAAAGATTACTGAATTGGAACAAAATTTATTGTAGAAGCCTCAATCCTTACTTGTCCACAGATGATTCCACAGGCTGTGTTATTATAGTTCTCAGGCATTAGAAGAGGACAAAGTGCAAATCAGTGCTTTGTGCCTGTTCTACCAAAAACTAAACATTCAAAAAGAAAACTTATTTATGGTTTTTTGTTATAAAAATGCACATGACTCTACACAATAAAGTTGCAGGTAGATGAAACTGCCATGGAAGTCCCAAGAATACATAGAAGAATAATTAACTTCCATTATGCATGTATGACTTGGAAATTGAATACCTTTAAAAATGTCAATGACACAATAAAGTTTACAGAACAAAACTGCATTAGAATGGATTTTGCAGTCAGATCATGCACCTAGCAAGATAATGGGAGAAAGAGAACTCTGAGAGAGTTGGAACTCTAGCCTGGAGAAGAAAAGCTCAGAGGCGGGGGAGGTAGATCTCATCAAATGTTATAAAAGTATATGTTGATATATCAATGAAGAAAGGGCAGCCAGACTCTTCTCAGTGGTGCCCAGTGATGGGACATGCGACAAGGGGCACAGACCTGAAATTCCATTTGAAAGCAAGAAAAAATAGTCTGAAGTTGATCAAACACTGGAACAGATGGTCCAGAGTGATTGTGGAACTTCCCTTAAGATATTAAAAACCTAATTGGCCATTTTCCTGGGCAGCTTGCTCTGGGTGACTGAGTTTGAGCAGAGAGGGTGGACTGGAATCATAGAATATGCTGATTTTAAAGGAATCCATCATGATCAGTGAGTTCAACCCCTGGTCCTGCACAGCCCCATCCTCAAGTGTCACACCATGTGCCTGAGAACATTGACCAAATGCTTCTTAAACTGGTGCTGTAATCACTTCCCTGGGGAGCCTGTTCTGATGCCCAAATACCCTCTGGGTGAAGAATATTTTTCTAATATCTAATCCAAACCTCCCCTGGCACAACTTCATGCCATTTGCTCAAGTTCTGCCACTGGGCACCATGCCTACTCCTCCTCTTCCCCTCACAAAGAAGTTGTAATTGCAATGAGGTCTCCCCTCAGTCTCCCCTTCTGCAGACTGAACAGACCAAGTGACCTCAGCCACTCTTCATACAGGTCCCTCTCAAGGCCCTTCACCTCATGGCCGTCCTTTGGGCACTCTTTAATAACTTAATATCTTTCTCCTATTGCTGCACCCAAAACTGCCCCGAGCACTCGAGGTGAGGCTGTCCCAGTGCAGAGCAGAGCAGGACAATCCCCTCCCTTGCCCGGCTGGTGATGCTGTACCTGATGCCCCCCAGGACCCACAGCCCTCCTGGCTGCCAGGGCACTGCTGACTCTTATTTAGTTTTCCATCAACAATGATCTCAAGAGCTCCCTTCCACCTTAAACCACTGTGTGATCCTGTGACACTCTGAAATGGTGCGAGCAAGGGGTTAAGTTGTGGGGACAAGCAGGAGTTTAACATTGGCTTTGGCCTGTGAGCTGATTGCCCACTAAGGTAACTAAAGGCAACAGCTCCAAGTGCGGATGTGACATAACTTGAACTAATGCAATTACAACTGCCTAGCACATGGCACATCATGACACATATAAATGGCAGATGGATGTTGGCCATAAAGTTTCCTGCTCATGCCATGGGACCTGCTGGAGCTCACAGTAACTTTATCACTGCTTGGGTAAGTTTCCTTGGAAAGACCTGGCTGTGTGAGTGGTCACCTTCTTTTTAATTCTGGCTGCTACTTTTCTTCCTACCACAAGTGTGGTATGAGGATAAAGCCATGCTAGGCAAAGGATATATGCTGCAGAAATATTGGCTCACCTCTGCACATTCAGAAGAGTCCACAAGCAATTAAGTCCTTTATTTTGCTCCATTTATCCACATATCTTCCATCTGAGTTTCAAAGTAAAAGATGATGGAAATCCTCTATTAACCTGCCTATTTGGTTTGTACTTCCTACCCATCCAGCAAACATGTGCAAAATCCAAAATCAGATACACCACAGGCTACCTCTTCTTCCAGAGGGGAGCCCAGGCCATTTGCAAGTTTGTTGAAACATCAGTGATAATTATTAGTTATTGTCTATTTTGCATTTCATTAGGAATGACAGCTATGAGGGAGCAGCAATGTAGGAAACACAGTAGATTCACCATTTCCACTATTGTTGGAACAACTTACAAACCCTTTTCACACAGGATTGACCAATTCCCTTTCCAAGAGCTTAAATTGTTCCTTATTCTCCATCTAGTGACCCAGAATTTTATTGATCTGTCTGTACACTGCATCATTTAAACATGGGCTATCCTTCAACTAAATGCCCAGTTAAAGCTTTCATGCTCACTGAATATTTTTTTATTAGGAACAGAATTGGAATCGGAAGTTCTCAAACTTCTTCCTGTGAGTGACGATCCATAAGCACTTATCTTTTTCTTTTTCTTTTTTTTTTTCAGATCACAGAGTTTTCTCTTAGAAAAAAACAGAACTATCTTGATGAAAATATGAGATAATACCTGTTATTTTGCTAGTCAAGGGCCCACACTATGAAGCTATTACATTGAACAAGTTGAAAACATAAGAATGGAGGTAGGTTTTAACTTTGTTAGCCCATGCTGTTTTCAAGAAAATCAGTCTGATGTTACAAAGCAGCTGTGGATGGGGTGGGGTGGGGTGGGAAGGAAGTCAAGACAAACTTTCACAAAAAATTTAGTTTGATTTTTCTTGCAAGAATGAAATAATGTAAACTGCAGATCTTATAATTCTGAAGATTTCTTTTCTGGAAATAGGTTTTCTGCAATTAAGCTGGATAAAAGAGTCCTTAGTAGAAAAGTAAAAATAAAAAAAAAAAACTAAAAAGGGATTTAAACCTCCAAAATGCAGAGAATAGGATTTGTGACGATTTTACTGAATTGCATGGTCTAACCCTGTCAGCATCAGATTTAATCAAAATTACTACTATTTATTTCTTCAGTTATCATAGCAAAGGACATCAAATGCTCTAGATGTTTTAGAGAGCAAGCACAACTAGGCAGTTATTAACCAATGCTATTGTGCCTAAAACTGAGCTGAAAATAAACATGTCTTAGAAAATTCCATGTTGGAGCTGCCAGTGTGTAGTGTGTAGACTTGTGTACACAAGTGTAATAACCAAACTGTAACAGAAGAAACCAGGAGTATGTATATTTTTAGAGCTGTAGGAATGTTTTGAATTCAACTTGACTAGACCATATCATAAATACTCTCAGGCAGGATGTTTTCCAAGTTATTTATAAACCCATGTGTTAATGATTTATTTCAAACAGGTGAGATGCTATAATTCAGGGCATAACAAATGAAATATTTAGTGTGTCCTGCAACTTCTAATTCAAGTGAAAAAAGACAAAGGGAACAGTCAGATTTCACAATTTGAAATGAGAATACAGGTTATGTGAACAGTAAATAGGTTGAAAGGAAATTTCTGGATGCTTAATTCTAGTTATTTGTATTAAATAATACAAATATTTTAATTGTGGACTTGCCTTTCTTGATTTAATTAAATTTTAGACTGTACATCACAACTGAGTGCAGTGAAAGAGTACCCAGTGAATGCAGTTATCAAAGAAACAGACACTGCTCACTGGTTGAATTTTAAAGAATTTTGCAAACAAAATATAGCTTTCTTTTTCTTTGCTCACACTTCAGAGATGCAAGTCTAAGCACTTAAAGTTAGGGTAGGTGTTCAAAGTACTGTTTTTCTGGGCTAGAAATTAATTTTCCAGCATTTTCTGGCAAGCATTAAAGAAGAAAAGTATCCATTACTATTGGATGAATGTAAAGAATTATGATAAAGACCAGTGAAACACATAGTGCACGCTGTATATTAAGACCAAATTTTATGCAAGAAACGTTGTTTTGGCAGTGGACAATTAAGTTTATGGGACAATTAATGTGAATTAATGCTGAAACTCTTGTATATAAGACAAACCATTCTTAATACAGGCTCAGAAATTACCTTCTGCAACATCTCAGTTTCTTGTACAACAGGAGTTTGAAGGAAGAAGCCACTTTGTACTTGGGACGTAGCTGCAATCACAAACAGGTCAAACAAAACATAAAATCTATTTGCAGAAAGTTTTGGAGCTTGACCAAGAATCTTATAATTTAGTACTGTTTGGTTTAGAAGAGCAAGAATATTTCCTAACTCAAGAAATATGGAAGTTGAAGAGAACATAATTCAACTTTCTTCCCAGCATGTGGTTACCCAACTTTCTCTGAGAAGTCACTGCCAAGTAAATATTGATAACTCTCCAATAAATTCCAAATTTACTGTACATTTAACTTCTGAACAAGACAATAGCATGATGGGAACTGGAGGAGTGGATGGACCATGATCTGCGTTAAGTTACAGGGCACAGCAGCTTTCACTGTATCAATCAACAGGGTTTGCCCCAAAATTACGCTTTGGGATGTAGTGGGGAAATCAGTAGCAGATCATGTATTTCTTGTGAAGAGGGAAGCTGCAGGGTCCCATGGACTCCAAGGACGTGGTGACATGAGGCAGGGGGTGGCAGAGGAGCTAATGGAATCCTGAAGTACCTTACCCTTCCTCATCCTCACCCCAGATACAACTGCATCAGAAATAGTGGTTACAAATTTCTGAGGGAGAGGCCAATGTAGCAAGTGTATTTGTATGCTCACACTAGGGAGAAAACTGGGTATTCTCTCAGGTAACTGGGTAACTGGTAAAACTGGTAAAACTGGGTAAGGTACTCTTCTTTGTAACTCTATGTGTGTGTGTGTGTGTGTGTGTGTTTATATATATATGTATGTATGTTGATGTCCTAGGTTTACAATGCATGAACTATTTACTTAACACATTAAGTCATTGCCAAGGAATATTTCTACTGTCAATTGAATTTGGCAAATCTGTACTCTGCATTCATCTGTTACTATTTGCCTTTTCTTCATCTGTTACGGAATTAGTGATTCGAGTCTGTTCTGAAGTGTTACTTATCATTTTGAGCATTTTCATGTGCTTCAGCCCTGTGTGATGACTGTTCTCTAGTTAAGCTCATGTGTTCATTCACTGAGGTCAAAGAAGTTCCAGTCATATTCACATCCCAGTGTTTGTGTAACATTCAAATATTTGGATTTAGGCCTTAAGGCTGCAAGGTGATGGACACCTGCTGTTTGATACAGAGTCTCAGTGTTTACCCAGGAAATAAAAATTAAATACAGAGTTTTATGGAGGGGAGATGCTATATATTTTGTTTGTGCCTTCAAGGAGCTCAGATGAATTAATCCACCTGCTGTTGTTTGGTGAAAATGGGAAGATCAGTTCCTACAGTTCCTTTGTCATTATTGCAGTTTTATGAATGTGTTTTCATTTAAGGAGTTTATTCTTTTTACCTACAGACAAATATATCACACTCTTATGTGTGAATGATTTGTTTGGTTTAGGATAAGAACATATGCACAATGATTTTCCTAAGGACAGAATTGGCTACAATAAATTCTGTGGAAGAAATGTTGCCGTTTAGGAGTATTTCAACCTTAATTGCTACCTGTCTCTTTTTTTTTTTTTAATCTATTTATTCACCTTTCTTGTGAATAAATCCTAGAATAATTTTTGTCAAAATTTATATTTACATTTTTTATATTTTGTAAATAAGGGCAAAAATTTCTACTCCTTCAGGCAAATCTTAGATGGTAGGAAATGCTGTAAGTGTTCTCTCTGTGAGGTTTTCTCTACTCAAACACCTACTGCTATAAAACCTAATAAAGACCAAAATTTTCTATAAAAAATCCATAAAAATGTCTAACAAGATTGTCCTAGATAATATTGAAAGTCCTTCAATTCTCATCTTCCATGTCCTATTGAAAATAAGAATAAACTTCAATATTTTCATGAAATTTTTAAGAGGGAAGTATGAGTTATTTTGGTGCTTTACTGCCTACCAGTTTAGCTGTCATTGATCCTTTGCTGTGGCTGATTTGCTGTCATGTTCTATTTGTAGTTGCCTGCAGCCATAGAAAGCTGCCAGACACTGCTAAAAAGACAGCACAAAAAAGGCTTTGCACGCATCTTTTCCAATTGTTTCAAAGAGCTTTCCCTTTAAGTATACACTTTAGGTGAGAGTTTTTAACACATATAATTGAATAATATTTAGAAATTGATTGTGTCA
This sequence comes from Petroica traversi, assembly GCA_025920805.1. Classification (NCBI taxonomy): domain Eukaryota; kingdom Metazoa; phylum Chordata; class Aves; order Passeriformes; family Petroicidae; genus Petroica; species Petroica traversi. The sequence continues at coordinate 11,940,155 of JAHLSL010000062.1, read as the reverse complement.
TGAGTAATTTCTGTCATTTGTCAAATTAATCATCAATCATATTCCACACTGGTTTTTCACATTTCAGTGACTGAGCAGTTTTGAGCCAGAAAGTCATTATAAAACATTATTTTTTTTTCTTTTTGTCCAAGTGTGAGGAACTGAATAAGAAATGGATTTCCACAGTCAGACCAGACATGGCACTGAGCTGATCTCCTTTCTTCAGGGGGCCATCCTTGCAAAGCTGAGTTGTGCACATCCAGGCACAGAGTGTAAGAGAGGGGAACAGACCTACATCTTCTTTTTTCCTTCCTCCTCCCAATACCATGGCACACTATTTGTGCATGGACCAGAACACAGACAGACAGAGGGGTTTGACATAAACTAAGACTTCTCCACTGATCATTATTACAGATTATTACATTATAACATAATTGCATAGTACAGATCTGATATCATAGACCTAAGATGAAAATAGTGAGGAGAAAAATAGGATGTGGGGGTTTGCTTCAATTCTTGTATCTGGTGATATCCCTTTGAAGGCATAACATAAGAAACAAGAGGGATTATTGTGAACTTTACCCCACAGAGTCAGAAGGATGTTTACTTCCACTTATCTGCTGGCTACCTGTAAGATATTTCTCAATATCTGTCTGGAAGCAAACACACCTTTTTTATGAGGTCTTTGTCACCTCAGTCTCCATGGAGCCTGGGAAGTAAACGGATGTGAGCTGTTGTTGGGGTTTGGATTTTCTCCCTTTGTTTTTGGCAGCAGTCTTGACCAACAGGTGAGTTAAACAAAGATGCCAAAGCAGGATGACAACATTTCTACTGCACACTAGGGAAGGGAAGGGAAGGGAAGGGAAGGGAAGGGAAGGGAAGGGAAGGGAAGGGAAGGGAAGGGAAGATTTCTTCAGTATGTTTTCTGTGTATCTTAGTAAAAAATTGAGAAACTAAAGTAGAAAGAATAGACACCTACTATTCTGATCCCTTAGTCAGCTTTGATTTTTTACCCTCTGATAACCTAATAGAAAGGAGATGGACACTGCAGTTAGCTGGATCCAGCTGGGTTCCACTAAAAACTCTAAGGGCTCCACAGGCTCTTTGGATGAAAGATGCTAAATAGCATTTCTGTTCTGTTGTCAATTTTCTGTCAGTGTCTAACCACCCAGCATCTCCCTCCTTCTGTCAGCATGTGGGACACTGCTCTAATCAGCAGCACATGGGCATTGTCATTGTGTCAAACTAAAGTAATCAGTGGTTTGATGAAATCTCATTTTTCATTTTCTTCTCCAAGGGGCTTGGGCAGTGTTTGAGTGCCTGTCCTCCTCATCTTGAATCCCAAACTTCTTTAGATGACAGACAGACACTCATTTCCTAGCAATGGCAATCTGAGTGTTTGAAGGTGGATCAAAAGAAGAACTGAAGGTTTTAAATAGGTAGTAAGGTTAAATGGCTTAGTGATTTTTATATGCTTACAGAATGAAACAAAGCTGGAAATTGAGTGACTTTTAGGAACCTAAGTCACATAGGCAGGGTTTTCCAGACAGAATCGAACTCAACATTTTTATCATCTGATACCTTAAATGAAGCAATTCAATCACCTATGTTGGCATGCTGATTGTTTTGTTCTTCCACCTTCTGTGTCTCCTTAACAGAGTTTTCACCAGCTTTTGAGCTTAGGAACATGCTTGAAAATGCCTAAACAGATTTTCTGCAACTGCATTTACAGATCACAGTTCGACAGTCTGGGCCTTCAGCATTCAGAATGCATGTTTTCCCATGATCATGAACCCGTGATTATTTCAAAGTCCCCACCCGACTCTGAATGGAGTCACTGTGAAGCATTACCTCTGAATTTGCCAGCATTCACCTTATTTGACACAGTTTGGTGCTATTGCAATAGCTGATAACACACTAGAGCAGGAGGGAGGGTATGAGGGGGAGAAAGACATCCCAGGGAATGAGCAGCAAGTGCTTGCACAAACCTTTCTTTCAGTTCAAGTATGTAAAGTGAGACAAATGTTCAAACTGCAGACATACTGTAAGCAGCAGGAGTCAAAGGCTGCTCCCCAGATTGGCAGCTCCAGAAAACATCAGCACCGGATCCTCTCAGCAATTACCAGCTTGGAAATGTCCTTCCATTGATTGTGATGGACATAAACCAGCTGAGTCTCAATAGCGAGAGAACAGAGGGAGGAAGAACCAGACAGCAGGACACAAACAACACCAAACATTGGGACCAGCTGCAGCCTTCAGGTCACACTTCCCTGTCAACAAAAAAATGTTATTTAATATTTTCCAAATACTGAAGTAATTCATCACAAGGTATAAGTGGATCTCTAATGTCTGAGATTGCCGGTTGAAGATTAACTGGATGTATCATATTTCCAGTGCAGCAACTTAAATGGGAAACAAAATAGCCCAAACCTCATAGGCAAGGCACTTATTCATTCTCTGCAGTAGCAGGGTTCCCATGCTGGTCAGCCTCAGCCATGTCATTTAGGAAATCTTCATGGCAGAACATTTGTATGCATGAAGGATGGTGATAAAGCAGGACAGTGCCAGCTTGTTGGAATTCAGCTGATGTGAGAGTCTGATCAAATGTACTGCAGCTGCCTTCATCTAATCTAGAGCCTGTATAGGACAAAATTACTGTGAATCACCAACTGAGACAGGAAGAGTTTGATTATTGTTTAAACATAGAGACAAACTTGCAATGAATGTATCACTACTGAAGGATGCCTCTAAAAATATCTACTTGCCCCTGCAGACAGTCTTCAAATGGACACCAGGCTTCAGAGTGCCTGTCAGAGGTGGCACTTCCAGAGAGGCAGAATGACAGCAAGCTGCCTGCACTCACATGCTGCACTTGCTTCACACAGCTTCAAGATTTTATAACAGAACAAAGACCTTTAAAATACCCAGCACAGAGGGAAGTCCCACACAAACTTTATGGAGAGGTTGAATTGTGCCACATATGCCAAAGTGTTGATGAGAACAAAAGAGTTTGGAAGCAGCTTTTAATTTCTTTCTTATTACTTTTTAGCAAATATAACTCAATCTATATCTGTGTCAATTGTATCTAAAAAACCCTAATAAATAATAATTCAACCCAGAGTCATCCAGCAACGATAATGACTAACATATCTGCTGCCTGACTTCTGACTGTCTGCATCCCACTTGGACCCCAGCACTGGTGACATTGCCTCAAGTCAAGAGCAATGCTCAGGTAGCAACTGGAGCAAGACAGTTCTCACAGGAACTGCAATGCTGTACCCTGTATTGTCCCTTCAGAATAGTCACTACCTGGGAACACTGATTAAATGCAGTGCTTGTATGCCACAGCAACAGCTCTTCTACCAGCCCTCAGGAGTGGGTTCATATGCCCTACTTCAAGTGTCCACATCTTAGATGGACAAGTCTAAATTCAGTAAGCAAAAGCAGAAAACAAAATCCCTCAGAATTTAAGCAAAACCTCTCATCCCACCCCAAAACATTTATCTCCTCCCCCCACCCACATTCCTTCAATAAATTTTAAAATAATGCTTTTCTATTGAGTATAAAATTCAGGGCTGACAGTTTGAAAGTCTGGTACAGTTTTTTTCCTCTATACACATCCAGTGAGCTGGAAAAGCACTGCCAGAGTCATTTGTTTAGAATGAAGAGGGAGGAGGACATGCCTGTTCTAGTTTTCTTTTTAAATTTTTTAAAATTATTTTTAAGAGCTCTCTCATTTTTCTGAGAGCAATACTAAGGCTTGTCAATACACATCTATCTGAACTGAAACCCTAACAAGAAAGAACTGATGGATACGTAGCCAGCAAAATTTCAAATTCCCTTCTGATAAAATTCCATCTTTCAACAGCTCTTTTAAGAGTTAGCTTTGCACTGGAGTGAAGGAGAGGTGATAAGGAACATTCCCTGATGAGTTGTCAAACAAAACAACTTCACTCGCAATATGACTTGCTTAAATTCAGTTCCATGTAAATTTGAAATAAAATGCCCCTTTTTTTCTTAGAAACAGTCTATATTGTCCTGCATTTTTTTCTACCCATGATAGTTAATAACACTCTCTCAAGATGCCCAGCTCTATTTAGCAGAAATCAGTTCAGACCCAGCACAGGCAAATTCTGCCCTAGAAGTCAGATATATTAATTAGTTAATAAGAGAAGGGCTGAAGGAACAAGCTTGACAAGAAACTTCCAAGTGATGTTGTCAGGACAGGGACTCGTCTCAGCATGATCCCAGCAAGAGAAACCACCAGGGAGAGAGAAAATTCCCCGCCTAACATGCAAGGGTTGGCTATAGCCAAGGCTTTCGGCACGACAAGAGAGGAGCAGAGCAAAGCAGGACTTTGCCCTGCCTGGAGAAGATGTGAACTTCTGATCATTTATAAAAAAATAAGGAGGATGAGTGACAACTGATGAAATCAATTTCCTTTATCAGAGCTGGAGGCCTCACAATTAGCAAAGCTGAGGGCAATTACAGGACTTTCTTCCCTTCTAGGTTTTGTGGATTTGTTTAAGCATTACTTTACATTGTTGCATTACCCTTGCACTTTTCAGCCTGAAATGACTTTTTGGCTGTGTTCTGAGATTCTCTGCCCTGCAACCTGATCCATGAAGTCAGGCTAGAGAGGATTCTGCACAGACAAGGGGCTGCTCTGGGGATAGGGCTCCCTAAAATGAGAGTGTTGGAGATGCCATGGTGGCAAGTGACAGTGGAGGAAGCCAGCTCCTATCCAGGAAAACAAGTGCCAGGAAAGAAAGGGATTAACCCTTGAATTCAAAAAGACAAGAGGAGATTTTTTAATTGACAAAAAAATGAAGAAGGGATTGATTTTAACACCCCTGACTTGTGAGGATGCAGAACAGCACTGCACAGAATTAGCAGTAGCTCTAAAAGAGGTAGGAAAATCCACCCTGGAGAAACTTTTTACAAGATTTGGTACTGTCCTTCCTGTTCAAGCCTTCCAATGAAAAAAAAAAAAAACCAAACAAAAATATCAAAAAATCAACACAAGTTGGCCTTGATTTGTGTGGGTTTTTTTAAAGAAAAAAGGATAAACAGGTGATGTGTCTTTCTATCTAATTCACGTACTTCACCACTTTGAAATATGCAACACTATTTGTGCTGTTTGTGTTGGTGATGTGTCCTCACAGCATCACCTCAGAGGCGAACTGTGAGATGCACACATTTCACAGGAGTCAGCCCCGTGTGTCCCTGCACACACACACACACTCACACACACATCTCCCCCCCCCCGTGTCTAGTTAAAATAAGCACCACATGCAGAAGGTCTGACGAAGGCCCACAGTCACAGAGCTGAAATGTCCTTGTTTGCAGTGAGGCAGCAGGGAAGCAGCATGTTGATGGGAACCTCACCCAGACATGCCCATGTTCAGCTCCACCAGGAGATTTTACCACTTCCAAACCCACTACTGAAGTTGGGTAGCCAGGTCTCTACTTGAAAGCTGAACAACCCACCTTACTTCCTTTTGAGATGTGAACTGGAAGGACTGTCAGCTTCTAGCCCATAACACAGTATTCAAGGCTCAGTTCTGGTTTTTGGGAAGTGGAGGGGAGCAGAAGCAAAAGGAGAGGAAGTTCTGCCTTGCCTCCAGCATGTTCAGTTCATGCCACTGTCAAAACTGTGCACAGATGGAGAGACAGGTGAGCCCAGATCACCTGTCAAGTAGTTTGATGTGCCTGTATGGGGTGATGCGGTGACCGAACCCCTGCCTTTTCTCCTGAATCCAAACCACAGCTTTTCTGGTTTCTTGTCCCCATAAGAAAATCTGTGAATAGAAGACTTCCTTGTTCTACAGGGTGTTGAGAATATAAATATATGAAAGACAAAAGATGCTTGGACCCCATATTAAAGGAATAATCCTTCCGCTTTGCAACAATTATTTTAGCAAAAAGCATCTGACTGTTACCAATTTTAAGGTTTTTTGGTTTTTTTTAAAGTGCCAAAATGTGTGTACAAATGCACTTGAAGAGAAAACCTGACACATACTGCACTTTAGAAAGGATAGATATTTCTCTGTGCTCTTCTTTTTAAAGTTCTTAAAGAACAATAACCTGCCCTTCACCACCACCACCCCCGGACTCTTACCCAGAGGCTCCGCCATGCGCCTAACTAATCTAAGGTTGTGTTATGATTGCCATGGCAACTGCAATCCAGCAGCTGCCTTGACATTTCATCTTCAGCTGCTTTCAAAATGCTTTCTTTTTGCCAAGGAAAACTTTTCACAATTGTTAATTTTTTTACTACACATTGTTCCCTCCACTTACAAAAGAAACACTTAGGAAAAAAATCAGCGGAAACTGCCTCAGTTCTAACAACATATTTTGCTAATTGCTTTTGTTCTCCTCTCAAGCAATTTTAAAGGTTTCTGAAGCTTTAAAAGGCTAAAAAGCTTATGCTTATTTTGCAGATCAACTGATGATTGTGCACTGCTGTGTAAGGTTACCACAGGTGGCCAGGAGCAACCTCCAGCCCCTAGGTGCAAGGGCAGATGCCCAGCCCTAGCCAGCCTCCTTAAAAGGATACACCAAACTCATCCTTACTCTCCAAGCCATCCAAACACAGCCATCTTGCTTTGTTTTCTCCCAGTTTTGCTGCTCACTCTCCCACCAGTGTTTCATCTCCATGCACACTTCTCCTGAACTTTAAGGCTGTTGCCACTTCTCCTGTCTTTTGAGGAAGTGAGGAGATAAGATAGTAGAGAATACAACTAAACATGTCTGTTTCTTCCTGCCCTAAAAGAGGGAAGGTTGTGCATTGTGAAGTACCTGGCTGGTGTGGAAGCCCCCAGGAAAGGTTTTGGGGAAGCCAAAGAGGTTGGAGGAGTGAAAGATCACAATACCCCACTTATGGCATAGCCATAGGGTTTAGCATCTGAAATGACTACATTTCATGTACAGATAGGGATAAGAAAGCACCATACAGATTTTAAGGACATACAGAAGAGCTCTGCTAACTGATGATTCATTTCACTGCTTTTCATTTCACAAAGAAACATTTTTTAATTAACTGAGCTGGTCACCCCCTTTCTTTTCCAAAGGAGGCGAGGTCATAGTTTTTCCTTTGAGCAGCCTGGGACACATAAGAAAGAACCTTCTCTGCAGCCTTTCAAAGCACTTGCCCTCAGAGATGTTTTCCCATCCTAGCCTGCACTCAAAGATGTCTCAGAGAGACTGATGCCAAGAAGGTGTGGCTGGAGACATGCAGGGGCATGGAGATGTGCACAGGACATATTGAAAAGAGATTGAGTCAAAATCACAGTAGATTGGATCATCTGCAGCTTGGCCAAGGTAGGAGACACATGATATGAGTATGTCTTTGTGTGTGTGTATGTGTATGTATGTTGAAAGGATTTGGCAAATGTAAGGATAAGGTTAAAACTCTGAGCCATTTGGATTGAGGAGCAAGACTTAAAAGGAAAGCTGTAAACCACTTTTTAACAATTTTTCTTTAATTGTAAGATATCATGACAAATTCAAGTTAAAAACCTTTATCTGAAAAGCATGCATGCTTAACAGGAGGAAGAAGAAAAACACCTTCAGAAGCGGTCAGCTTCCTGTCTTATGTTTTTGAAGCTGAGCTGATGGCTCACAGAATGGATCTCAAATATGTATATATATAATCCCCACAGCTAAAGTCGTCTATTTTAAAAGACAAGTGTTTGCTCACCCAAGGAACATTGTACTCAAGCTTCAGACTTTGTGATCCATATGGATTTCATCAACTTGTTTGCCAAGAATTTAAGAAAAACAAACTTTATTCATGTTCCTTAGAGAAATGAATCCACTTCATGGTCTGCGCAAAAAGAAATACAGCTTCAGGAAAGAAAAAAAAGAAAAGCCTAGGGCATTCCTGGAACTGGAAGGTCAGAGAGCCAAAATAACGGATCCACTTAATATGAGAAAGGAGTGACTTGCAGTGGCTTCTTTCTCAGCATTGGAAGTACATAGCTGCAGCTTGGAAAGTGATTCCATGTCACATCCCATAAAGGACCCCCAAAGATGTAGTGCTTTCACAAGCCCTCCTAGAACCAGGCACTGCCACTGCCCTGAGAACAGCATTTACCTTCAGCTTAAAGATGGGGTACATAATCCACTACAAGGTGTGCTAACACACATTGCTGCTGCAAAAAGAGGCATTTATCTACAATGACACTTGCCATAGAAGTACAGTCTAATGCAGGAAATATAAATTCTGATTCATTCTTAAAGCAAATAATTATGCAGATTAATCTCTGTACTGCCCAAATTTAAATAGGCAGCCTAAAATTAATGCGTTTCAAATCTTTACGGCTGCAACTTTATAGTATGGCATCTCATCAGCTTTTAAAGAAAGCTGTATTTCTGCTCCAGGAGCTGTTTGTTACATTGAATTAATGGTGCATTAGAACCCTTTCAGTAAGTCAAATCACATTACTCACTCATATAGCATTCTTGGCAAGCATCAAAAAACATTTTTAATACCTAGGGACTGTGATATTGAGCCAGACAGTGATCTGATGTTTAAAACAGGAAAAGGCACCTTAAGTCAAAATTGCAGCAGAGGGGAAAAAAAAACCAAAACAACAAAACAAAAACTATTTTGGTTCTCAAGTCAAAAGGCACCTACTATTGGAAAATGTGTCTGCATACCCCTGCACCCTGAACAGAGTAGAATAATTTAGCCTTTGTATGTCACTGTGAAAAATAACTTGTGAAACCACAATTATTCTTCAAACAATACTGAGAAAAAATCAATAGCTGATTTGTCCTTAGAAAATGAACCTGATCTATTTTAATGGTGCATGTGGGACCTGCTCAGCCTTGTGCTGGCAGGGAGGGAGGGACTGTCCCCTTCTGTCCCCAGCTGTAAGGGTCTCAGCAGCATTTCCTCCATCCCTTTCTCTGAGCAGCGCAAAGAGACCAAATCACATGAGCAAATCCATGGTTACCCCTGTTTAGCATTCAAGCGATGACACTTGGCTTGCTTTTCTCACTGCAACAACCTCCCTCACATGCATTCAGCTTCTTGGCTCTCCACCTTTCAATGAGTCTTCAGGTGGTTCAAGGATAGACACCAAGAAAGTGAAAAGTCCCACACATCATGGGTTAATTTTTATGCCAATGATGACTGTAGCTGTTTACTTTTTAAACAAATGCCTGATATACAGTGCAACTGGCTGAGTGCACAGCCAAAAACAGACCACAGGAAATCTCTTTGACAGCCAGGACGGCAGAATTGTTAGCATGGGTCTGCATTACAGTTAATTTATTTTTTTTAAATTAAAAATAAAAAGGTTGTGAGATCTCAAGGAGAAAAGCGGATGCTACAGAAAAAACCAAAACCACAAATGGTTGGTTTCTAAGAAGAGACATCTATGAATAGCACAGGCATAAATAACTTTTTCCATTTTATCTGAAGGATTATTGTGGCTTTTCACCCTGGTTTATTTCAGCGGAAGTAAAGACGACTCTGTAATACCAAGCAAATAAACCAGCCTAATATAAAATGTTCAGTAGAGATAAGAAAGCATACTAGGTTATTTATTGCTGTATTTTTATATTTTGTTTCGGTTCTCCTTTGATCTGTGCTAACACAGGCATTGAACTGACAGCTTAGGGTCACAATACGCACCAGGATATTGAAAGCCGGTCATGTATAAGGGAGTATCAAATTGTTCGTTTAGTGAAACTTACAAGTTTTGGTTAATCAGTTCTCCAGGGTCTAGCTCCATCCATGAAGATAAAATGTTTACTGGCTTTTAAAAAAATTAATAGACAGAGAAACTGTGTGTGCTCCTGTTTTTTTAAGGTGTAAATATCTGCAGCAGATACCAGGGTTGATTCTACTTCCAGTTACAGTGGTGTAACAAGAGTTGCTTCACAGACGGCAGAGGAATTTCAGCAGTAAATGAAAAAAGAATAAGGCTCATTGTGCTTTTAATTTTGTTTCATGTAGCAAGAGGGGAGAAAATTGATTTTAGTCCCAGCCTTTTTTTTCACATACATGTCACTGATGCATTTTCAACCCTTGGAGAATTGGTGAATGTGGGAATACAGGCTCTAATACAAAACACTTGGCCTGTTTTCAGTTCCTAACACATACTCCAGAGTTCATGTTATGGTTATCAGAAAGAATCTATGAAAAATGAAGCTGCACACAACTGCAGACCATCAGCATGGCTTAACCCCATCAGGCGGGGATGAAGCAGGAAGTGCTTTGTGACACTGACTGGCAGAAATACAAACTGATGAAGAAAACACGCGGCAGGAAAGAGGGTCTTAGACGGTGAGTTAGAGCTGGGGACATTAGCTACAACTATACTCTGCCAGGGCCAAGATCAGAGGAGCTTGACATACTTGTTAAAGGTTTCATCAAAAGGATTAGTTCCAGCAGCTTTTTTTAACCTTTCCTACAACACAAGTTACCCAAAGGTGGCTGAGGGCAACAAGGTCTGCCCTGTGAGATAACATTTTTAATTGTACAAATGCCATTCTTGATGTCATAATCCCGAGGTTAATGCAGTTGCAGGTCCTGAACAGATGTGTTGTAGGCTGTCCCATCATACATAGAGGTGGCCACGCAGGCAGTGAAAATGGCCACAACTCAGCAAGGAATTCAGCAACTGCGCTGAGTATTTTCTTACACTTTCTCTATATACTTTTGCAGTGTATTAAATGTTCTATGCCCATAGGTAAAGCAAGCAAACAAAGAAAAATGTAAAATGTGTTACCAAGAATCAATGGTCAAACATAGCCACTGCCTACCAGCACAACTCATGGACAGGGAGAGGTGATCTGTAAATGAAAGAAAGAAAAAGGGCAAGAGCCCAGAAAACATCTGGATCCCACCATGCACCTTGTTGTACTTTAGCAGTGCTGATTAATAAGCACTTTTCAAAAGGAGAACCCTGACATCTTCTTTAAATTCAAATACACCTGCTAGATTTTAGCAGAGACCATATTTTGCACATTTTGGGAAGAATATTTTTATGGGTTTCTCTATGGGGTACTCTCTTCCTCTGTAAAAAAATAAAAACAAAAACAAACAAACAACAAAAAACCCACCACCCAAATATTTCTTAAAAGAAATGTTCACACCACACGGTTCAAAGAGAAAAGTTTTCTTCATTTTTAAACAGAGCAAATAGTTTGCTTCATGTGCTTAGTTGTTGCCTATGTCACCAAGTCCCAAGGAGAATAGCATTCCTTGTTGATGTGACACAGGCATGTGAGGGTTGTAGATCAGTTAAATAAAGGTAAATTTTATGTGGGACCACCTTGAATATTTCTGCACAACACTTCAACTGTCTGCAGCACGGTACAGAGTAGTTCAGAGACAATTATGCACATTGGGGTGGGAATGGGTGAAAAGCAGCAGATGAGGACTCTCTTTAACAAGTGGCAACCCCATTTTGTGTTTTAGAATTTGAGTTGTGTGCTACTAGGAGGTACAGCAAGTTGGGTCTCTGTCATACAGGCTTTAGAAAAGTTAGGGAAAGTCTTGTTTTGTATGCTACTTCTCTGCCTACGGAAGAGGATTTGCCCCAGTCAGAAGTAGCAATTGTGATCCAGCATCTTCTGCCCTCAGACCTCACTCATCAGGGGTAACTCGATGTCTCACAAGATTGAAGGGTATTTTTCCATGGATGCACATTTCTCTGCTAATAACCACAATCTTGTATCTCACATATGGCTGAGAAAAAGATCATTGAAATGATGCTGCAATCAGAAATACGGACTAAATTTTGGACTTGTGGGTTATTAAATCCTCTCTTGAACCATTTCAGTTTCACATACCAGTTCAACCTTACCCGTCTACAACTCATCAGCGAGGTACAGTTAATTCTTGTAAGGCGTTGCACAGAATACATCTCTTTATGCAAGCATGACTTCACAGTCATTAAGGCTGGAACTGCCACACAAATCCCATCCTGAACTTCTCTGCATTGCTACACCTTGCAGCATTTGGCAAGGAAAGCCCAGTGTTTGCAAAAGATATGTAAAAGGAGGATTATTCTTTCTGAATACTAGATAGGATAGGAATAAAGATGAAAATTATCATACTAGGAAAGGATTACTTAGTGTAGTGGAGCCAATTTACTCAAGAAAATGGATGGAATAGCAAAGGGAGGCATTATTTCAAATAGGATTTGGGGGGAAAGCTAACAGGTGCTGGGGAGCACTCAGGTCAGATGAAGACATCTGCTAGAGATGTCAAGAGCACAAAGGTAACTCTGTGTCTGAGAGTAGAGGGTAGGATAAAAATGACAACTGAACAGGAAATATGGAAGACTGAGACTGCAGAGGTACATCCCAGCAAAGAAACAGGGTGTCAGATGGCAGAGTAAAATACAAACAGACACACAAAAACTGTGAATGCAGACACTTGTGAGAAGCCTGGGGGGGAAGGAAAAAAAAAGAAATTAAAAAAAAAAAAGAAACAGGTGCACTAGAAGGCTGGATGGCTGGCACAGAGGGATGATGATAACATAAAAGCATTTCTGAAATGTGACAGAGCGGTAATATTAAGGCAGAATATCCTTCCATAAGTCTTTATAAGTGAATGAGACATTTTTTGAGATGCTTTCAAGCTCCTACACATACTATAGACTTGACTCTCGACTGCAAACTGACCTATTGGCTACATTGCGTAGGAGATCTAATAGGATGTTTTCAATGACTCTATGACTAAAATATAGAGATGAACCAGTGTAATATAACTTATGGGCCTATCATCTTGCACAGATGAAACAATTTATATCATCAGTTCTGTGAGCTTTTAAGTCACTGAAAGTTATCTTTCTTCTTTAACAAATGTGTGACTAAATTTAGTCCACTTACTTAGTAAAAACATACTGAAACACATGTATTCCTACATTTAAGTGAATGAAAAAAAAGAAAATAAACTACCAGTGTTTTTATGCAATATACTTTTGTTTAGTACGAAGATACAGAACTCTTTCAGTTAGTTGCATGTTTAATCATCAATATCCTGCCTTTTGCAAGTAAATACTCCCACATAAAAAATTAAAATAAGACACTTCTGAGTATAGAAGTTTTCAAGTACTTTCAGTTTATTTATTGAGGTTATTCCACGTATTGGAGTTCATCTTTCTCACAATAAGATTTAAAAATAACCTGGGTGATGAACTGTAAAAAAAATGCAATAAACAGAGCCAACAGTGTAAACTGAAAGTAAACACACAGGATCAGTAGTAGTATCATGTGATACAACAGGATTTATGAAACTGATCCCATCAAAACACTTAATTCATTTCAAAAACATCTGTCACTAGAATATGTGCAAATTCACACTGCCTACAAGAGAATTGCTTTTGCAATAGTTGAGCACAGCTTTGCTCCTGATTTCTGTGCAAATAAAAGTTCATAAGATAAGGATCCATTTCCACTATTTCTGTGGGAAAGTCCCATTTGTAGCAGTGGTGCAGGACAAGGTGCCCACCTAAACATTCCTGAGGTGTCTCAGACACCCCTCTCAACCCCAAAGCCCTCCTTTCTGTAGATGATTCTTGCTCTTTCCATTGCCCACATAGGCAAAAGAGCAGTACTTTTAACCTGAGACACTTCTTATGATTTCTGGTGCACTTAGGCTCCAAGTTTTGAGTCTGACCCACAATATGCATCTGTCCATGTGGAATTCATGGCCAAGGACTGTCTCTTGGATGACTGCTATTAAACCAGCCATTTCTCATAAGTGGCAGTCAAAAGAGGAAAGAATGGCCTCATATTTGCAACATGTCCAGAGAGTACTTTATCCCTGGCTCTCTTCTTCTCCTGGCCTTTATGAGAACAAATGCAGCAAGGTTTACCCATCTTTGGGAATTGATTCATAGATGTGACCCGTCAGCAGAAGGCGTTTCTTTGGAACCTCAAAGTCAGTGTTTCAGTTTCCAAAGTAGTGCCTAAACCACACTATCTCATAAGTATTTCCTTAAAACTAACTGAGCTTTCCCACTCTATACCAACTTCTGTGGATCTGCTTTCTGGTGCTTTCTCTCCTCGTGGTTTAATTTCACTACTGAGAGAGACACAGATTCCTCTAATCTAATGTCAGCAGGCAGAAAGATTAATGTGTAATCCAAGCTGGCCCTCTCAGCTCCCTCTATGGTAAGCAGAGAGGAATTGATGTTTTCAGACAGAGCCACAGCCCTCACCACAACAGCCCAGTCTCAAATGCCAGGCTGTATCCACTTTTAAAAGGAACTTATAAAAGAAACAAGGTAAAAGGAAATTGTGAAATATGGTACTGATTAGAAATTTTCCCAGTTTCTACTCAACAAGATGAAGAGGTTTTTGAACATTTTACCTAAATCTTTAACACCAAGTGGATGTAAATCAGTTGGTTCCTGTGACTGTAGAATCTGAATACATTATCTTCCAGCTCAAGGCTATATAAGGCTTTCCAGTCCCAAACAATGAATATTAGAAACGGCAAGAGCCTCTGCAACTCAGAGCCAAGCACTGACAATGTTTGAAGTCAATCTAAAAATACAGCCCCTGTCCAGATCCCAAACAAGGAAGGCAACAAATGCAGATGGTTATAGGGGATAGAGTGGCAGGGATGTACAAACATGTGCACAGCAAGACACAACATTATACACAACATTGCTTCTTTCTCATTCTGGCTGCTACTTCCTTTCCTCATATTTCCTAGAATTTCTTACCATCTTTTAGCCATTCTATATTCATCCTGAAAGAAGTTTTACCAAGCTCACAAATCCACGTCAAACTGGGCTTGGCTGCCTTTTTCCAGGCTTGTGTCATGTAACTCATTAACTCAAATGGCTTTTCATCAGTCCTTGTTGAGTAATGCAGTGCCCGCTCAGGTTTCTGTTCTAACTCCTTATTCACACGTTCTTAGCACGATGCAAAAACTTCCCCCAAGTCTAGAGTCATCAGATCAGTCACTCCCCAGCTCTTTGTGAGACTGACTCCTGCTTTGACTCTCCTTCCTTTGCAGCAGCAGTTGGGAAGGAGACTTCAGTGCCCAGAGATCAGTGTTGGGAAATGCATTCTGTAACTTTGGAGTGAGTCCATATTTCTTCAACTGATCTTGTTTCTTTATATAAACTAAACCAAAGTTTGTTTAACCTCTTATTCACAAACCTCTAGTGGTAGATTGCCGTAGCCTGTAGTCTAGTTTAGCATTTAGTCACCCTTTATGTCAGAAAGGCTTTTGGCCAAAATCATTTCCACTCTAGTTTAATAAAATTTTTGAGATTATTTATATTCTCAGTGGACCTGAAAAGAAGATTAATTTCCTCCTTTTAGAGGTTAAATTTAAATGCTGTAATTGCTCTCCCCTCTTCCATTGCATCTTCTCCCTTTGTGATGAGAAACAGCAAATAGTTCCAGCAACTAAAAACTGCCACATGTATTAAAGGTAGAAGCATCATTCAATGTTAAAAGTCCCACATGTGGTTTAGTGTTGTGGAATGTTTTAAGGAACTGTTGCAGATGTCTGTATTAACCTGGTCATTGTCTGACTACCCTGACTTTCAGCTGAGAATAACTTTTGTTTGCTCATGGTAGGATTTAAGTTCTCTAAATATTAAGCATCTAACAGAGTCAGCTAGCCTAATCATACTGCTTGCGCTACCCCTGAATGAAGGAGGGAAGAATGCCTGGAGAGAGAGAACAATCCTTGTTTCAGACCATTACTCTTGAGTGGGATGAATCCATCACCCCTGACCACAGAGGAACCTTTAAGGATGAGTTTAATTTGAAGTGAGAGAGACTTTAAGCCTAGCAACCAACTCTGGGATCACAAATCATGCTTTTACATGTCTATTTCAGAAAAAAATTGCGGTTTTCAAGTGCAGATTTTTTCAGGAGACACAATAAGAAAGTTTTTACCACTTTTCAATCCATGTCCTATATGGTGCTATAGGACATTATCAATACAGCCTGATCCTACCCAAAGTGTGTTGGGGCCCCATCCTGGTTTTGTACAACTTTGCAAGAAGTACATGAGTCCTTGCACTTGTGGGAATTCACATTGCCTGTATGGAAACAAGGTATGTGGCACGTTAAATTACAGGAAAATCTTAGACAAAAACTCAGGCTTAAAAAGCAGGAAAATAAACCTTTTAATTGGCTCTGGCCTGGTAAAGACTGTAAGGTTAAAAAATGTTTGGCTGTACAGGTACCTAGCTTGCTTCTTATAGTCTAGGAAAAAAAAAAAAAAAGGAAAGCAGCTCAGGTCTTTCTAAGCCCAGGAGGATGGAGGATATTTTCCCTGCTGATGTTCAGATAAACTATGTGGCACTGCACCCTGCAATTTAATTTAGTGTGAAACTGTGTCTTAAAGCTGCAGTCTATCTCTGAATAAAGACTAGGGGGTATATAGCAGCACCGAGAGTTTCTTCTTTCTTTTTCTTTCTTTCTTTCTTTCTTTCTTTCTTTCTTTCTTTCTTTCTTTCCTTCTTTTTTCTTCTTAGTACTGACTGCAGAGAGGAAAAGGCAGGCAGATGCATGTCATAAATAAACCCAAAGCGAACAAAGAACAGATGTCCCGAGGAACTTGCTGTCTCAGTATTTTGAGCACAAAGGAATGAAGTAAGCACAGCCCTTCACAGAGGAAGTCCTTCACTTCCTCAAGGAGTTCGAACATGCCAAGAAAGCAAAACAATTTCACAAGGCCAGAGTATACGAGCTTCTAATCCCATGAAAGCAGTATATGCTCTGCCACAAATCCAGAGTCAACAGAGGTTTCCTCTGACACAGGTACAGTATCGTTAAACCATGGGCCTAATACCAATAAGATTGTTATCACTTAGGAATTCCATCAGAAAGTGTCAGGAGTTTTTTTGCAAGATTAAAGCAATGATCAGAAAAAAATTATCTTTCTTGCTTCTCCTTTCTCCCCTAGTTAATTCAATGCATTATAACATACATGGATCTTAACATTCCTCAGACCTGGGCAACAACAAAAGGAAAACCCATAAGTATTTCTGAACACTGTCTGCTTCAAAGCTCTGATCAATGGTTATTCACATGGTTATACACACTGTAAATAACCTGTAAAACAGAAAGAAAAAATATGCAGAACTCACCATTCATCACAAAGAAAGGTTGTAGGATCTGCCCTATTTACTCTGCATTAAATGTAATTGTTTTATTTCCCTTTCAGCAAATCCCCTGAAAAGAGACCTGTGAGTGAATGCAGAATTAGGGATATGGAGCTGAGCCAGACACCTCTGTGCTCCTGGGGCTGCTGCTGCCCAGCACAGGGGCCATGAGGAGACAACAGCTGGGGAGAGAGGAAGTTGGAGGGAGAAACTGCTCCAAGCAGCACAGCTCCGGCCACAAATACTTACTGATAAGTGCTGCTGGAGTGATGATGGTCTAGGAACATAGGCAGGGAAGGATCTGGAAGGAGACGTTGTATCTTTTATTAGTCCTAACCACTGGAGAAAAAAGTAAAGATAAGATTTCATGACCTAAAGCTGAGCCATTATATCTGGAAGTTGCCTGTTTTTTCAGCAGTATTAGTGTCTAAATAAAAGACATTGCCTCTCCCAGCAGCTCTTTCTTCATAAGTATTTCCAGATCAGTGTTTTTTTGCTACCATATTTCTAATCCAGCCTTCCAGAAAGCTGATAGGAAAATAAAAATTAAGAAGCCACCAATCACAAGTCGGAGGGAGATGTAAATAAATAAATAGACTGGAAAGTTGTTACAAGCCTAAGAACCACATGGTCCTTGCCAGCTGCAATTTTTGGATTCAGGCATACACCTGTTTTGACAGCTCTCAGTCTTGGCATGTGCTGAGGGTAAAAAAAAGGAGGGAGCTGGTAGCTGGAGTTCCCTGCTTGCCTGTCATGTTGTCACAGCAATTGACAGCCTGGAAAGCAAGCAGAGCTGGATCCCACTTCCAGCTGTGGTGGAAATGGCCAGGAAGGACAGTAAGGACCTGGGATGTCCAGTGCAGACTAGAGCCATGGCTCCTCAGGGCGTGAGCCTGGGCCCAGTGCCACAGGCAGCATCTCTCCTTGCACCATATGCAGGGGCTCTGCTCTTATTTTCACTAGACCGTAGCTCAAGCTTATCACCACACCCCACTTTTGATCTTTCTCTTATCTTGCCTTCTCTCTGCATCTGCTTGTGTGCTCCTCTGCACCTCCCTGCCCCTCTGCACTGCCAGAAGCCCCTGCCCAGCTCTGCTGTTGTCCCTCTGTCTCTTCCTCAACACATCCACCCCGGAGCCTTGTTAGTTCTTGCTCCAGCTCCTGACAAGGGTTGTTGGGCCCGTCCAGAGCTCCTTCCCCACCAGCATGGCAGCAAACTGTCCTCAAGGCACTGCTGCTGTGCCAGGGGACAGGGAAGGATGGCTTCTCATCTGCAGGGGACGGCTCCTCCCAGCCCCAGCTCCTGCTCACCCCTCGACCTCCATGCGCATCACCAGCAGTGGTGAGAGGCTGCAACCAGCAAAGGGAGACCTGTTAACTGAGACATATTGGACCACAGACACCTGCTTCCCATGGGTGCTTTTTTCCACGCAGCCCAGCTTTTCTCACAGACCAAGGTCTCTCACATCACCATGAGCAGGGAGCAGTGTGCTGCAGTGGGAAGCAGAAGTGCGGGATCACTGGGTGCAATTCATCTCTCTGAGTGCAGGAGCAGTGCAAGGGGAAGGAACACACCTCAGTTTTGTAATGTGCCCAAGGAGAAAGTCATACCTTTCTGAAAAATCACATCTGTAACTATGGACTCCTTTTTCTCTTATTCAAGCCTCTGTATCATCTTTTCTTCATACATACATATTATCTTATGTGTTGTCACAGCTGAAATGATAGTATTTGCCCTACAAATGCCCCAGAGAAAAGCTACAATTACTGTTTCTACTTTGAGCATGTTTTTATTTCTTCCAGTAGTATTTAAATATTTTTCTGCAATTAGATTTCAAAGGGTTAACTTACTATGATATGTAAAAACAATAAAATAGAAGCTTGCAGCTCCTGAGATAGCATCAGCCCATTAAACATAGGTAAGAATATGAGAGGGAAAGAGAAGGGAACAGATATTATATATGTAAGGAAAATTAAAACTCAGGATGTTGGGCGTGGGGGGGAATGCGCTTTGAAGTACAAAAGTTCCATTGTTAACGTGGGACAAAACCTCCCCAGTATGGGACAGAGATAAAAAGGAGGGAGTTTCTAACAGATCAAGGTCAACCAAGATATATGAATAACATAAATGCTATTAATCTCGTACAGCATGAATCAGAGAATTGCAGGAGGGTATAGCTGTGTGGCGGAGTTCATGGCATGAGTGTTTTATGCCACTTTGTATTAGATAATGAGCGTATTCATTACAGACTCCTACACATCATCCAGACTGGCAGAGAAGGAGCTTTAAGGAGCTTGAGAGAACAAATCAAAGAGCTGGATCTAAAGCTCGGAAAGGTAATAGGGATGTTCAAATACTGCCCCAAGTTTAGATATTTGCAGGCATTCATACAATCTGACTCTGCAGGAAATAGCGTGAGAAAGAAGCTCTTGCTTAGACAGCTTGCTGTTTATTATTTATCATCCTGCCTCTGTCATAACAGCTGATTTTGCCAATTAAAAAAAAAAAAAGACATAGAACAGTACAGGAAAACACTATATCAGAAAAGGTCTTCCTTGCCTTTTTAAAAATTATTTTATTTTTTATTTCTCATGGCTGCAAATTCAGAGACACAAAGAGAATCAATTTTCATCTTGGAGAGCTTAATCTAAACATCATTGGGAAGCAAGGGTCTGAGCCATACTGGAGTCAAAAAGTACATAACCAGATGTAATTCTGATTTCACATGTTGCATTTCCACACATTTTAGTCCCCTGGAATTCCAGAGACACATATGTTCCACAGGAGAAGCTTAAAGAATAATTTGTCTTGGGAAGGAAGGAAATGAAAATGTATACATGTGTGTATGTAATTTTGACAATAATCTGCAACCAGATTGTTTGCAGTGAATTGCACTTCCACTTATTTATTCAAAACAAACATTTTCACTCAATGGCATGGATCTATGTTGCATGTTTTTGCTGATTGTTATGCTTTCAGATTTTTAAAATAAAGCTGAAATACAGTTAGGGCCAAATTAAAATTCCAAAACCAACTAATTCTTTCTCCTTGAGGTTAGCAGGGTTTTCTCAGCATGAACCTAGACTTGCATTCAGTTCTACATTTTGGTGCCATGTAATCAATGGAAAAGGGCAAGCCCTGTAATGGGGCCAGCTCTTCACAAAGAGCACATCCAAACTTAAAAAAAAAAGAGATTTTCAAAGAGGAGCTGGTTGTTTGCATGCGGTAGAATCCAGAGGCTGTGCTGCATTTGGAGCTCTTCTGCAGCACTCTATATATGCATTTATATACAGACATATGTACATACATGCCCTGTGTGTGTACATATGCACTACTCATGCATATATATGTGCACTGTACCTATATATATTCATACAATACAAACTGTTTCTCTGCCTAATCTTTAGGAGACACATTGTTTGACTTTAGTGAAGGGAAGCTGAAGCTGGGGAGGAGGGGAAGAGAAAGAGAAGAAAGGGCTGTAATGGTTCAAGGTAAATCCCACCCCCCCTTAGGAAACATCTGAAGACTGCTCAAAGGCAATGCCTATACTATGATCCAGCCAATTTACAAAATGGGTTTAAGTAAGACAAGAGGAATAATGGAAGATCAAATGACAAGTAACAGATGAGTTTCAAAACTACCAGCAGAATTATCATTTTGTGTAAGGAAAATCAGGTAAAGGCAAGAGTCAGTCAAGATTTAGACCACCAAACTCTCCTTGTGACTACGTATACCCAAGTAGCCAAAGGGTCTTGAAAGCCTGTACTGGACACCAGCACTGAAGCCAGGGAAGGGATAGGATCCTACAGTCCCTCAAAGCCTCCCTGGGAGCCTCCCTGGTGAGCCTGAGAGCTTCCAGAATTCCTTGCCTTGAGCACAATCCTCTCCATGAAGAGACACCCATCTTCCACACAGAGCTCTGCAAGCTGCTGCTTCACATCCTGCAGACCCTACCTCTACTGAATATAACAGACCTGGGATATTAAAATGCTCTGCATCTTGAAAGAGGTGCTTGCTGCATCCAGAATCCCCTCTGAGCACACCTCTGGTGCCTTTTGTGCACAGTTCTACCTCAGCTGGTCAGAGCAGGGTGCTAATAATGCCAAGGGTCAATCCCTGTATGGGTCATTTACTGAAGAGTTGGTCTCGAAGATCTTTGTGGGACACATCCAACTCAGAATATTCTCTGATTCTCTGAATGTCTCTGGAGAAGGTGATTCAGGTTTCATCTACAAACCTTGCATCAAGAGCCCATGGTGAAAAGAAGTACCTTGTCACTGGAAGTACCTTCCCCTTTCCCTGGGCAGCTTACCTGGCAGGACAGGCCATCAAGAGTGTGAGCTGGAGGAGAAGGAGGAGTTGGTGGCAGAGGAAAGTCTATTCTTCAGCCTCACTGTAAGGGCATAAAGCTGATAAGAGAGAATCAGAAATATCAGACCAGCTTCCACAGTTTTTGAGTCAGTGCATGTCTTAGATAAGACCCATCCCCAGTCTCCTTGTATTCCCTAAAAATTCCAAGCCATACAAAACAGGTACCCTCAGGGAGCTGCTGCTCATACAGAGATGGGCTGCTCTAGTAAGGGGAAAGTAAGGCAGCCTCTATTTCTGTAGAGGGAAGAAGCTCCATGAGAGGAGGCACAAGAAATGGCACATTTTCATGAAAAATTGAAGTGTGTTGTAGCATCTTCTTTCCAGATGTGGAGAACAAAATTATGAATATTTCACTTCTGACAGCAGCGCCACAAAGCTGGGCAGGCAACAGGGGACAGTTGAACATTTGCTCCACTCAGCCAGGGCACAAGAACAAACAAACAAAAAAAATGGTAATATTCATAGTTGCATAGTTACAGAGTTGAGAATGTAACATTTGGGGGTTTTCAGTGTAATTACTACATTCCATTTATTTGGATTTGTTAGACAAAAAAAATATCTCTCTCGGAGACTTTTACCTCATAGTTAAATATAGTGGTGAAGCAGTTAACATAGTTTTATGCATCACCGTGTTGGCATGGGGTTTTTATCTTTTATTGGCACCATTTTATCCCCGGAGACAATAGGAGATTGTTCTCACTGTGTGTAAAAAGATCTTGTTCTGGCAAGTAGGGTTTTCCCAGTCAACAAGTTTGGAATCCTTGGTAAGGGAGAAGCAGGCCGTGTTGGGACTGGTCTGCTAAGCACCTCCTCACCGCAGCAATCCCTGTGCCATTCACTGCTCACGGGACTGCTGCAGCTCAGAGCCCCTGCCTGCAGCCCAGAGAGAAGGATGGAGCACCAAACCCACAGCCCTCTGCTGTACTGTTATTGCAGAGATGGGACAAAAGTCTAGACTGATCTTTTCTAGGCATAAACTACACCTTAACTGCTAGAAGGTATGTGGCAAGAAGAAAATGCATGTGCTTAGAAGCCATTTTCTTTGCTAAAACCCAAAAAAAATCCATGAAAATAAAGGTCTGATTTCCTGATTTGGATGCTTTTGTGTACCCCTAAAAGACATACAGGATTTTCTTTTTCACTCGTCTCTTCCTGGTCATATAAATAGTGCAGTACCCAATTACAGCAGTCAAGGCATTAGGGATAAGAAGGTATTTACATCAGAGATGTACATATGAGATTATGTGAGAATAGTAAAGCTTTATCTCCATCTTTAAATAAATATTATGCTTCATCCACACCCAAAGTCTTGAAAGAAAGCTGTTTTAGTGTAAACAATTAACTTCCTGGCCAATCATTCAATTTTTTTGATGACTTGCTGCTGAGAAATTCAGTTTCTGTACTGTAGACTAACCTTACAAATTTTGATCAGTCAGATAATGCACCCCAAAATCACCCAGACACTGCAGTTTATTTGCAGTCATACCACAACATTTGGCAGGCCTGGTGTTTCGGTTGTTCTTATTTGCAGAGGCTATAAAGTGATTTAGTTGCTACCAGGTTTGACAGCAATTAGGAGCACAGGCAAGAGCAATGGCAGCCTCTGCTTTATATTTCATGAGTGCCCACAGCTCAATCCTTCTGCAAAACATGCCTCAGATCTCAGATTACTCTGGAAAATAAAGTCTCTACTAGCTAGAGCTGCAGTCAGCTTCCAAAATGTTTACTGAGAGTAAGGCAGTGCAAAAGTGATTACAAACCCCCAGGCTCTGCAACGATAGGAACCGCCCAGAAGGTCAGAGCTGAACTGAGATCCTACAGCCATGACTATTTTCCAGATGAACTGAAATTCATCATCTTGCAGCAGGCAGAAAATGAAAAGTTATCTCCTTGCCCTGCAGGGATCAACCTGCAGCTGCACTCCCCTCACTGCCTTTTCTCTGCAAGGCCCAGCAAGCTATAGGTGTGTCAATAAATTCCTTGGTTTTTTTCATTTCACTTAAGTCTTGAAAATAAACCACTGAAAGAAATTAAAAGGCATTTTTTCCAAAGCAAAAAAGGACTTGAAGAGCAGTGTCCTTAATGACATTGAAACAAACCAAACTGTTTTGGGGCACATGAAATGCTCAGACATCTGCACTTCAGCATTATCTGCAAAATGAAGGTAGTAGTGCTTTTATTCAACAGCTAACATGTTGGATTTGGGAGATACTGGTTCAGGATGTGGAATCCTTAGCAGTCATCTCATGGGAGAGGATCCTGCCTGCCCTGACAAAGCAGCCCTGTTCTGCCAAGCTCTGCTCCTGGAGCTGTTCCACTCCTTTGTATAAAGTAATTACTTAAATATACATTGAACAAAAAGAGAGAGAAATTACTTTAAGGCCTATCAGTTAGGGCACTGTGCTGGGAGGTAAAGCAAATCAGTAAATAATTCATTAATGATGTTGTTATTTCAGAGACCTAATCAATTTTTATTGGGTAAGAAAAAAGCCATCATCAGGGACTGGGAAAATAGCCCCCAGACACCTTGTCACTTGGGGGTGCTGTTTTGGCATGGTTTAGCTGTCATGTTTCAAATGGATATGGATTTTAAAAATCCCCTGCAGGTAAAACGAGAATTGCAGCTTCCCCTGGCACGTGAAGCTATTTTTGGACAAAATAGGAAGTGGAGTTTGTTTCAGAGCCTTGAAAAGGCTCACATCTTAAAAGAAGAGGATTGCAACTACAGCTTTCAAGGAGCTCAAGTCAGACAACATCTTTAATAAATTAAATAAACTGCAGATTTCCTGAACTAATTGTTTTAAATGCATCCTCCCTGCTTTATTTGGAGGCTCTGGACTCCAGGCAGGATACCTCCAGGTCCCACCAATGTCTGGCACCGCAGCCCAGGAAGAGGGGGAGACAGACAGATGGCCTGAGAGCAACTTGGACACCACAAAAAGAAAGCAAGGAGACCAAGATGTTCGGCAGTGCCACGTCATACACCCCAAGTCTTGCTGAAGCAGGAACTGGCAAATGCAGCTTAATGAACCAAGTGCCACCAGGAGTAATGACCACGTCTGTCACAGAACTCTATGCCCACAGTATTTCAGCTTCCAACCACAGCAAAGAAAAGGAGAATGGCTAGCTCCAAAGCTAAGCTCATGTGATACAATGCACGTTGTTGGATTTAGACACTTCTGTTGCAGAAAATGGTGACACAGTGTCCTTAGGAGAGCTGTTTTTCCCACCTCTTTCCCCATAGAGAATTCTTCCTCTGAATTCCAGTGCCTGAAAATGTTGCCATCTGCTCTCACTTGAGAAAAATTCTCATTTTATCTTTTCCATTTGTATTAAAATGTTTTTAAACAGGGGAGGCTTAACATACAGGCTGTGCAATAGTGTATTATACAGTTAATTTCTCTCGCCATCTAATGCTAACAACATATGAAAACTGGCCTGAGCTGCCAAGGACATAAATCTATCCTTGCCTCCTGGTTTGTTCACTGAATCTCAATTTTTTATTACTGCACATTCCTCCACAGGACTTCATCAAAACACCTGGTGGGGACCTTCCAGAGGAAAGAACCTCACTATCCTCAAAGAAAATACTCCTCTTCACCCCACCCCAGAAAACAGCCCACCTCCCACCAGTCTCCTTTCCCCCAAATCCCAATTCCCATTTCCATTGATAAAGCACATTCCACTAACAAAAAAACTGATTCATGTTTACAGTGTTATGTAAACATCTACAATGTTTCTTTAATGTTGTTTGACTTGTGGGTGATTTCAGAGCTCATGATGGCATGGGGCATTAGTATCAGCTGGAGCACAACCAGTGGCAGGCAGGTATTGTGCCAGCTTCCTCACCATTTTGCCAGCTGACCTCACTCCTGACAAGCCAGTTGGCTCCTGTTCCCTTCCCATGCCAAACTATGCAGTGGTTTTGAGATGCATACAAATAAACTATCCAACATGTTGAATAAACCAATGCTTGAATTCAAGTTCCAGAATGAAGATATTTACACAAACCTTGAACTCTGGCGCAACCAAATTTGGGCATATCGAGGACACTGGATATCACTCTATAGCTTTTATTACCTACAGTAGAGAAGTAGCAGATGAAATACCAGGATACAAACTGTAATAATAATTTTTTACAGAGCTGCAAATGGGCTTACAGAGAAGCTCACTGGAAAGCCATGGAAATGGGAGCAATGCTGCAGACTTAAAATGGGAATTTTTCCTTCACTTTTCCAAGTACAACTTCAAGACAAACATGGATGGTTTTGTCCTTCTCCTCGCACACAGCATTAAATGGTGCATTCTTAGATACGCAGACATGAATGATGGAGTCTGCTTGCAGTCAGCATGTGCATCTGGTGTCTCACAAAGCCTGCATGCGAACAGTAAAATGGAACCAAATCCAAGAGGTGAAACCCACATCTGCCTCAGGTGAAACCAGATGTTAATTGATGCCTGCTTATTCTCCTCTTTATGTATCCTGTCTCTTTACAACATATGTACTGTACATATTTCGTCTTCACTGTAGCAGTATGAATAGCTTTCAAGTCAAAATGGAGGACTAAGCTGTCATCAATACAGACTATACACTCCTTTCTCTTAAAGCAAAAATTAAGTATTTAAAGTTAGCTGGTGGCATTTTCTTTAAAAACTCTTTGCTAACTGTCTGTGGAACAAATCTGGCCAGAGCTGCCTGTGGAAGTTAACTCAGCACTATTTTCATAAAAAAATACCTGGCCACATAACCTCGAGTAATAATTATTTTCTTTTTTTTCAGAATTTATTGGAATATCATATGATGAACTGGATTATTCATTATAAACTTCTTCTACTAGTTGTCTTGCATACTATGAATTAATCTAGATTTCAAAGAATCTGTAAAGTTACATCTTCACTTTTTCAATCACTTTTATCAATTCTTTTGCTCTGGATTTGGGGCTTCTCCCCCACTTCTAGTTCTTAATCCCATTTTCAGTAATATATTATGCCTAAATAATATCAGCGTGCAACAGTTATAACTTCAAGGAACTGTCTTTTCTACAAAGAAATTAATCCAGAGTTTGTGTTTGGAGAAAAGCCTGTAACCTGAGAGCAGCAGGTAGAGCAGAAGGAAGCAGGGGATGTTATGCCTCATCCAGACAGACGCTGGGATCTCTCCTTGCATGACAGACCAGATCCCAACCCATGGCTTTTTTTGGTGCTCAGAAGCACTACACCTTCCACCAGCAGCAAAAGAAAGGACACTACATGGTGCAAGCTCAGTTTTATCGCTGTGTCAACAGCAGTGTGGGCCCCAGCATTCAGCAAGAGATGTTTGCATTGGAGCTGAGAAGTTTCTCATCAGCCGGGGCAGACAGCACACACCAGTTTCACCACAAGGCCCCTGTTTGTTTTGGTGACGATACAGCAAGGTGCAGAAATGCCGTGTCCAGCCCCTGCATTTCTCGGCTGGCGAGTTCGGGTCAAGCTCCCGCTGCCTCACTCAGGTCCCACAGAGAGGGACGGGGAGGAGGGGGTGGCTGTGGGGCAGAGAGCATGAGGAGCTGCCTCCCATCCACACTGTTTACAAATGTGGAAAGGAGTCTCACAAATAGGTCACTCATTAAAAGTTTATATAGCTGAATTCAGGAAGCCTCCCCTCACTAGAACAATAGCAAAAGGAAAAAAAAAATCCAACAAAACAGGTTTTTATAGAGCCTACTGGGTGGGCACAACCACCAGGGATGAAGAAAAAGCTCAGGTGAAACGTTGCCTTCCAGAAATTCATCCAGCCCCTCAGAGAGCAACCGGTTATTCTTTATGCTTGTGCCAACAGCTCTGCCATCCTTTCCGTACCTCATTACAGAAAACCAAAGTAGGAAAAACATGACTAAAATGTTAAACAAGTCACATTTTCTGTGTTTGTTCCTTAACCAAATACGTTGATTGAGATTTATAAAAAATCAGATGTAACATAAGTCCCACAAAGAAAAGTGTCTCTTCTAAACTCCCCCACTCTTCAAGAGCAAGGGGACCACTTAAAAATGCAAAGCAAAGATTATATGCTAAAACTGTCAGAATTTGAGGCCCTACAGCTTGCGAAACTGCCCAAAAGGTGATCTCTCCACCTGGACAGGGCAAGTGTATTCAGTAACACACCTTCCTTTCATGGTTGTTTGGACCCAAGGATATTCTCAGAGCTCTCTGAAACTTCCTTTGTATGGAAACTGACCTGCCAGAAGATGGGACATAGAATGGAGGTGGGAGCAGGCAGGCACTCCTATGTCACACAGAATGAAAATTAAATATTAACATGCTCCCTCTGTTACCTGACTGGAAATCATACAGTCACAGAGTTTAAACTTGTATAGTGGTGGTGAGGGTAGGCTTGAGTTTACAAGTGGTGTTACACTCTCCAATTCCCCCTTTTGGATCACTTCTCATTTCATGTAACAAGTTAAAACATTCAGGCTTAACCTTCCAAATCACAAGAAATTCTTAGCCTAATTTGGAGCAACTGAATCAGTTTTCCAGAGTTAACAGGAGTCTCCACTACTTCTTGAGCATTATGGAGGTTTCAGTTTTACAGAGCTAAATGGAATCTCCACTACTTCTTAAACAATACGGAGGTTTTTCTCAGGCTTTACCTGATTGAGCTTGCAGCAAAGTAAATTTGTGTTGTCATGAAAATAGGTTTTAAGGTTATGCCCACATTGCTCAATAAAGAAGTTGTGGATTGAAAGCAAGCACCAGAGCCAGAGTCCTTTGTACAGAGGAGTTGTTAGGTCATTCTCTGGCGCTGTTTTAGTCTGCTCTAAGTTCTCTCCCCGTTGGCTGGACTTGGATGCAGTTCAGGCATGAAATTATTCTAGAGGAGGCTCCCAACAGGCAGTATCACTAAGGCTGCACCAGGTTTGACTCTCTTTCCTCTTCTACTGTCTCAGTCCTCCAAACGCTATCTCAGAAATCCTAGGACAATTGATTAGTGTACACATACACAGCATGAAAGCAGTCTGCTGCAGGACTGCTGTATCTGCACAAATACAAAGCTGTTCTGCACCACTGGCCTGAGTGCAAAGGATCCCTTTCTACAGCTACGCTGCACTGACTGTCCCAGGCTGCCTCTGAAAATCAGTTTAATTCATGTCGATGCAAGTCCCTAAGCCCCATCTGGAAAGTGTTGCCTAGCTGCTGAGCAGCACTCCTGCAGCAGGATTGTTCTTCTTTGTGCCAAGTGCCTAAGTAAAACTCAGAACTGGGGGCTGTCTCTATGTTACAGAGGAAGGATTCAAGAATCAAATAGAGCTGTAGGCCTCAGAGCACTTGGGTGACCCCTCAAAATCTCAAAATTACTCAAGTAGCAATTAATCCCAAAATAACATCTGGAAAGACTGTTCATAAACTAAGTAAATGAGCTGGAAACATGAAAAATTTTGACCAGCAGCTTGCTGTGTGGCACTCTTAACACACCTTGCCAGTTCAATGGTGGAAACATACAGTCCCCACAATCCATACCAAAAAGTAGCCTGGCTATGGAAACCAGTTTCTTTGATATTTGTAAAGAACTCAGCCACTTTAATCATAACAAATACCAAAATACTGGGGAAAGGAGTCCCACAGCTCAATGGTATGTTTTGTGAAAAAACTTTGACATCTGCATACTTGCTCCATTATGTCCCGACAATTCTTGGATCAGAAGGGAGCAAACAGCTGATCCTTATTTGCTTATGAAACAAAGTCTGTAGGAAAACAGGATTTCACAAAGCCCAAACCATTCCATTCGAAACACGACAGAGCGAAGTCTATTGCCAAATACAAGGCAGGATGCGGGAGGAACCCAGGGGACTGGCAACTCTGGAAGTTGTGGTATCCTCAGCCACAGGACAGATGTTCCCGAAGGGCAGGAACACTGGAAACTGCGGAAAATTGCACAATGAATTTCACAGAAAGAAAAGAGATTTTCCTATAACTGAGGAACTCTTCAGCAAGTTCCAGTGAGACCAAAAGCTATTGTTGCCTTAGGCACATTTTTTGAAAGGTACATTTTTCAAAAGGTACCAAAAGAGGCAGTTTGCAGTCCCAATATTTTAAATGCTGATTCCATTGACTCCATTTTGGACATATGACTTTGGGTGGAAAAAAGCATCACTTGAAATTGCATTTCTTGATCTGGCAACAGAGTAATTCCTGGTAATTAGCTGAGACTAGATGACAAATGAATGTAAACTTTTAGGCAAATTAAATTAGATGACATGAACCCTGTGGCAAGTGATCCAGGCACTTAAACCTACAGTTAGCCTGAAACAGCAATCATGGGAGAATACCCAGATGCTTTGTATTGAGGACGAGGCCTCATGAGGGAGATAATTTCAGGAACAATTAAGGAGTATTCACAGCTACGATGTGCTACAATGCTTAAACAAGCTGGCAGGAAATAGTAGGAGATCCACAACCCGTCTCAGTGTTGGAAATGTGAGCTATTCATTAGTTTGGACACTCATTCCCTCCAAATGCCTTCTGTCCTTTGTCACTTGACAGCAGAGCAGTTTTCAGGGCTGCTCAGTAATGCAGAGACCTGGTTTACAATTCTCCTCATGGCAGGATTCCCCTGACAAGAGAGAGCTCAGAGCTACGGCGTGCTGTGGAAGGAGGCACTGAGCACATCCCTCATCAATACTTGGTCAGTGATGAAAACAAACAAGGATAATCAAGCACTTGGACAAGTCACCCAGGGTGGGTGGAAAATCATTGTGCTCTGAAGTTTTCAAGACCCGTCTGACAAAGTCAGAAGTACTGAAGTTTGAATTCAACACCTGCCCTGCTTTGAAGAGGAGCTCACATCAGATTACCTCCTGTGGTCCTCTCTAACCTGAATGACTGATTGTGCAGTGAGTATGCAAACTACTGGACCAAAGGAAAGCAGTTAAGAAGCTGCCCAATCCTGTAACAGCTGTAGCACTCAGATAGGAGGTGGGATTCTTGAGAAAGGTGACTTTCATTTATGTTATGTAGAAAATGTAGAAAAAAGCCCTGAAAGCAGGAATTCAGAACAATCTGTTGTACAACCAAGCAATACACCTAAATCTGGCTTCTTAAAGGAACTTAATATCATTTATTTCAGTCTGATACTCATTCCTCACTATCATTTAAAAAAGAACTGGTTGATATTGATAGTCAAGATGTGCTGAAGTGTGTGATGCTCGTGCCCAACCTGGCCCCAAAGGCAAGGGCTTCAGGCTCATCAAATCTGTTTTACTTATGTTATGACGAGCCATAGCAAATCCAGGCTGGCTTCATATCTAAATTTCTGCACCATAATTCCCAGCAGTCCTGATACTAATGACAGTCTAGGAAACTAAAGAGAGCTCTGGATTCAGACAGATTAGTTGCAAAGGAGTTATTAGCTCAGGATCAGGGACATTGGGTGGTTGTGGTAACTTTTCCAAACTCAAACTGAAATCCAGGCTCTTAGCTCCTAGTATGGTTGCTGTGACTAAACAGATCCAACCACAGAGACTTGGGCACCAAACAAGACCAGTGCAGGTGTCAGTCCATGGGATTCACCACGCAGACAAGCTGCCTCTGGATAGCTGAGGGTTAATAGTATGATATCTATCACGTGAAGTGCAAAACAACTCTGTACTAATTAGGAGTACAAAAAATACTGGACCGAATTCTATGCATTTCACAAGCCTCAAATCTGGATTAAATCACACACGTGATTTGTAATGTGAGCTGTTTAATCACTTTTGTAACACAGATGCTCTATAATTAGAAGCTCTAAAAAAGATAGGGGGTGGGACTGAGCTAAACACTTGTACAAGCATTAACATAGGCATCAAAAAAAATAAAAAAAGCCAAGGAAATAAATATGCAAAAAACACCACTACTATTAACAGTTTAGTGCTGAAGTGAAGAAGTAATAAACAGTCTGCTGAAACTTCTAAAGAAAATGAAAGCAAACGTCACTAGATCTTTTTTATTTTTAAAAACCCGAAAAACCTACACACCATCTTTTCTCTTGATAACTTAGATGTGCCCACACATAAAATACAATAAGTCACTTTATAGGCAGGGACCACAGACAGAGATGAATTTCTATATATAGTACTTATATAGCCCAAATACCATGCGTAAGTTTTTACAAAAGCTGCAGGGAAAAAACAAGAAACATCAAAAAAGCTGTGATAGCATTTACAACATTATTTGCAAGAAACCTTTAAAGGTAATCTAGTCCAACCACTCTGCAATAAGGAGCATCCTCCAACCTAGCCTTGAATGTTTCCATATTTGACGCATTTACCACCTCTCCAGGCAACATTTCCAATGGTTCACCATCCTCAAAATAAAAAAATTCTTCCTTAGATCTAGTCTAAATCTAATCCCTTTCCATTTAAAACCACTACCCCTTGTCCTATCACAACAGACTTTGCTAAATTATTTATATCCCATCTTTCCTCTAGGCTCCCTTTAGGCACTGGAAAGCTGACATAAGGGCTCCCCAGAGCCTTCTTTTCTCCAGGCTGAACAATCCCAATTCTCTCAGCCTTTCCTTATAAGAGAACTGCTCCATCCCTCTCATCATCTTGGAGGCCCCTCCTCTGGGCTCGCTCCAGCAGGTCCATGTACTTCCTTTGCTGGGACCCCAGAGCTGATGCAGCTCTGCAGGTGGGGTCTCAGCAGAGCAGAGGGGCAGAATCCCCTCCCTGGCCCTGCTGCCCACGGGGCTTTGGATGCAGCCCAGGACACCTTTGGCTCTGTGGGCTGGGAGTGCCCATGGCTGGGCCATGTCCAGCCTCTCACCCACCAGCATCACCAAGTCCTTCTGGGCAGGGTTGCTCTCCATGTGTTCATCCCCACCCTGTGCTGACACCAGGGGCTGCCCTAACCCAGGTATAGGACCTTTTCCAGTTATTTAACTTGTTGAAAGCAAAAAGCAAATAAAGAATAGTGTATCTTCCTATACTCTCAAGTTATTAATTTTTACATTACAGAATTAACAAAACTGCAGGATCTTCTTGCACTATACACCTTTAAGACAATTGAGGCAGAAAAGAATTACATTAATATTTTGCATCACACATACTTGTTAGATTTAACATTTATACCCAGCCTTAAGAATTGTACTGCTTTCATGACACCCCATTCAAGAGTCTGATCATAGAGGTAAAAAGAAAATCCCAACAACACTTTACCCCAAACATTTCTTAGAACTAAGAGCAAGTGGAAAAAATTTCAAGTTCATAATTAACATAGAACAGACACCTTCCTCAGCTTACAAAATCATTCATTTTCTTTGTAGGGAATTTTTATATAATGGATTATATATGTGCTCACTGTGGGAAGACTCCAAATACAAATTCAATTGTAAGGACATAACTGGAAGGATACTTTCTTCTGTTGAGATCTTATAAAGGTCACTGATATGCAAGGCAAGATATTGCAGAACTGAAGTTACTTTTTCACAGCCAGCAATGGTGAAAAGTACAAAAGCTGACAGACTTATTTGGGGGAGTGGAGAGAACAACACACAATGGCTTTTGCTTTGTTTTATTTCTTGGATTTACCTCTTTTATCAATTTCATTCTTAAATTCTTGATTACTCATTGCTCCTGAAACGTTCAGATTCTATACCTCAAAGATGCATGACCCTCTAAGAACAAACAAAACTGACAGCCTCTGAGAACTGTAACATTCACCATTTACATTCATCCTCCATTCACATTAAATATGAAAATCAAAGAAGTAAAATAACACTGCAACATAAAGAATTTAACATGGTACTTGATATTTTTCACTCACTGAAAAACTTATTACATTAGACACATTTAGTAAGAAGTGCTATTGTTCTAGTCTATGTTCCCCCTACAGCGGTTGCTGTTACTGAAAAGCTAACATTCTAGTCAGCAGCAGTTTCTCTTTAAAAATTGCAAGTTTATTACTAAAATGGTAATTCCTAAGCAGTCACAAAACTTACTGACTCTTTGTGCCAAGCAGTTGTAGACAGGTCCTGTCAAGATCAGAAACAAGTGCTAATGAATGCATCATGTCCACCTCTGAGATTTTAAAGAGCATTCAGGGAGGGAACACATCTTTTTCAACCCTAAATTAAGCAAAAGGGTAAGAAAGGTGCCAGCATCACGAGATGTGTGACAAAATACAAAGTCGACAATAATGATTTCTACATTAATGTAAATTTCAGCACTGAAAGAATTGAGTCCATGACATATCCAGAGCACAATGTGTAGCAGCATTCACCATCATTATGAAGAAGGAATTAGGCAGAGACCTGAGCCCAGCCATAAGTAACCTGTCGAGTCCAACATGTGATGTCAGGTTTCAGAATTCAGGAACATTGTACTCCTGAATGTATTCACTTAGTTTTATAACCGCAGGATTATGCTATCGGTGCTTCTTGCACTTAATATATGCAAGTTTATTTTTAAAAAAAAAAATCAAACAAACAAAAAACCTCCAAAAATTACTTCACAGGGGAAAAATAGCAACGCTTGAGAATCCAAAGTACAGTAACACTACAAGTGACTGACATTAACTATTTACAACAGAAATTCCTTTTTTTTGCATAACCATTATACTGTTCTCAAAGTACAGTTTTTAAGTTGCAATCTGATTTACATTTCAAGTAGAGATGGTTTATTGTTCTGCATACAGAGAAGTGAGACAATAGTGATGTCTTCAGAAGTTCCTTGTTTTTAGTTGAAGAGGTAAATTTGATCCATCAAAAACAGTTCATCATTTTCTCAAATAAAAATTCCTATATAGACTTTCTATGAAAATTGCAAGAGAATGTATCAAATTAATTAATTAGAAGTCAAAGAATCAAAGACTAATTATAGAATCATATATGGTTTGGGTTGGAAGGGACCTTAAAGACCATCTAATTCCAACTCCCTTGACATGCACAGGGATACCTTCACTAGACCAGGTTGTTCAAAGTCCCACCCAACCCGGCCTTGAACACTTCGAGGGATGGGGCATCCACAGCTTCTCTGGGCAACCTGTCCCAGTGCCTCACTACCTTCACAGTAAAGAATTCCTTCCCAATATCTAATTCAAACCTGCTCTCTTTCAGTATGAAGCCACTATCCCCACATTCCATCATAGAAAGTACCCATCCAGCTCTCCTGTAGGGCTGCTTGATATTCAGCAATTGTTCCACAGGTGCTCATGCTCGCAATTACATGATGATTAGCACTGGCTTTATCCCAGTAACACTTCCAGCAGTAAGGCCAGCAGACTGTGTTGAAACACCTGGATAAGAAACACCTCAGACTTCAGACTCCAGGAGAAAGCTGTGTACAACAGAATTGGACTAACCAGCAACACTACTGTAATTATATTAAATTACCAGCCTCAGTTAATGAATGCATCCAAGTGAAGCATGTTTCATAGTTATTTAAATCATAAACAATTTATAGCAGCAGAAGTCCATGTTCCATGTGCAGCTGGGCATTTGGAAGTCATGGGACTATACTGCCCTAGAAAATTAAGAAGGATGGGCACCTGTGCAGCCACATATGATGAAGAATCAATGAAGAATTTTTCATAATACACTTAGAAGATCATCATACAAACAGTGTTTCTTTGACCACAAGAAAGATTAGGAGTGAAGACTAAAAGAACAGAAGTAAAAACATGGGGATAACTCTGACCATCCCTCAGCATGAAAGAGCCAAAACATTTTAAAACTTTTTTTGAATAGACACCATTCTTATTTAGACACTAAAAAAGGAACAACAGCTAGAGATCTGATGCTATTTGCAATACTTTTAAGCCTCACTGTATTCCAGTTACCTCAAGCAGAAAATACATCACAGGTAAAAATCCAAGAAAGCTGACTTTATTTCATTCAGAAAGGGTTGAAGGGGAAAGGCAATTATGTATCAGAAATTATAATAAAATATGGATACAGGGATACAAACCATCATTTTAAGACATAAAAAAATACCCTTCAGAATAGGTGCTGTATTTATTAAGTGCAGCCAACATACAGTAGAGCAGCCTTTCGCCTATCCTTGCAGGGAATATAGCTAGTGCACAGAGAAAGGAGAAGGAACTGGAAAACATGTGCTAAGTAGAGGACATAGAGATGGTAAAAGTATACTCAGAATTATAAAGAAAAAAGAAAAGAATCTCTGGATGGTGGAATAGAACAATACCCTGGACTCTGCTGTTTCTGGGTAGCCACACACATATTAATCATGTTTTAGCATGATTAGAAATACTTTTTTTGCCTTATTGAGAGATATTTACTTCCATATCAGAGGTTATTCATCTTCTCTTCGAAAGTCCAGGAAGCTATCTATAGTCATTTTATGAGATGAATGTTTTTTGCTCAATTGAACAAACAAAGCAAGCAACCACACAGGAGGGACTATTGAAGAGTACTATGGGGAAACATTCTCAAAAAGTGGAAGAGAGATTAAAAGCTTTCTGGTATTATGATAACACACGAATAAAGCCACTTTTCCTCACCTGTTGTCATCACGCAAAGGGAGGGAAGCAGACACAGAAAGAGTAGGGTGCCAAAATCAGGTTAAAAGGTGTTGCAGGATGAGGACTGTGTCCATACCTTAGGTGAGACAGCTAAGTGGTAGCTTGGAGGCAACCTCTGCTCTGTAAGGGGACTGAAAGCATGAGTGACAGACCATTTCAGAATTGTGTTAAAGTCCCACAGGCTACCTGAATCACATTCAAGATGTCAGTCTTCCTGTGGTGTCTACGTAAATAGAAGTAGATGACAAAACTAGACAAACTTGAATGCCATCAGCTCAAATAAACAGAATTTTCACTCCTCACCTCCCCTCTTCAGCTGTTTTTTGTCCCAAGCTTCAAAGCCTTATTTGCATTCATACAAAAGCTGTTTACAGTCAACTTCACTGCAATACTGGAGCTTCTCTCCCCTACACCCCCAAGACACAAAGCAAAGCTGGCCAGGTGTCTCTAAACCACAGAGCCAGCTGCTCCAAACCAAGCTCACAGGAAATAGCAAGGAAAATATGCAGCATTTGACACATCTGGAATAGATTCCAGTCTCTTTGAAAATAGTGTCCCACTTCCCTTCCTCCTGCTGATGAGATTTCAAGCTTCCAAACTGATGCATCAACTATAGAGGATTAGATAATGTGTACATTTTTAACCCTGCATATTCTTTCTAACAAATGAGGATTTTTCCCAAGGTAGTACATAAAGTATCTGTGTGAAGCTTTCTATAAAATGCACGGACCTAACAGAAGTAATTCTACCAGAATTGCTACTTAATATGGGGAAATTCGTATAGTGCTAGTTGAAAATAGTGCTAGTTGATTTTGGTAAGCATAGAAAATGAAGCAATATTGCCTGCTTTGCATGGTTGCATTAACTCCTTAAAAGAAATGTCCTCACAGTTTGTTGCCTTAACACGAGATGAAAAAGAGCAGGGAGGATTGGTTAGTACCTGTATTACCAAGTAATTTGTCTGTAATTCCATGTTGACACAAATACTGCAGTGAAGTACAAAAAAAAAAAACCCCAAAAGCATTAAGTCTTAATTAGCAAAACAAAGCAATGCTTTATTATTCGCTTCTTTTTCATCTGGACAATGAATGCAAAAGAACACAGAAACAAACAGAAGTTTAGAAGAAAATCCCAATAGGATATTGAACATAATACTTAACTTTCTTCTTTCCATAAAAAGCTGAGAAGTAGAGGTGCCCCTAAAGTTTTAGTCACTATCAGTTATCTCTGAAAGATTAGGAAAATGAAAATGTTTACATATGTTTACATATTTAAACATTCATTATAGATACAAAACTCAATACAGCACTAGCTTAACACAACATAAACCTCACTGTTTTTAATGTTAGTAATAAAAAAGCAGAATTCTAATTAAAAAGAAAAATGGAGGAAACTATTTGTATTTCTTTTCCTCAAAGGTGCAACCAACAGCCAATGTATTTTTGCAACTGAGATTCCAGTTGTACAAAGGACTGAGAGATGTCTTCTCCTATTTAAAGAAGAAGCATAAATTTCACAAACTTTAAAAGAAACTACACATGCATGAACAGTAGACAGTACCCCTTAAAGAGATGATATTTATAAGAACGTAATGGTATACCTTAAATGAATAAAGGGAGAGGTAAAACACACATTTTCTACTTTCAGAGCTTTAAAAGAGGTTTTTTCCTTCATAGATTACTTCCCAAATTACCGTGCATTTAAAATTTCTTAGTTTGTTCTTAAGAAATGGCAACTTACTTATTCTAAACAAGCATTATAAAGTAGTTGAATGATTTTCTTGAGAAGCCCTCAATGTGGATGTTGTATTTATAGTGACCTCAAAAACACAAACCTCCAAAATTACATCTACTATTACTAAACCTTTAATAGCCAATTAACAAAAAATATGTATATAGCTCTAAGATTAAACAAAATTTAGAGAATATGCTGTTACAAAATATATTTTGACATATTTTCTAAGAAGCAATTAAAACAGTCATTTACGCAGAGTTATTTACAGGGGACTCAGTGTATCACTTTTAGCACAAACCAGTATATTGGTCTGAATTCAAGAAAATATTGGCGAATATAAGTTTGTGACAAGGAATTTTGGGGTTTAGTAAACTTAAAAATGTTCTATACAATCATTAGATGAATCTAAATTATATAAAAAAACCTGTCTGAACTGGTTAATCTGAATCATTTAATGCATTTCATTGTACTCAGAAGTTCAGATCACCAAGTCAGTGGTACATACAAGCTGTGAAACAAGTTACCACTCAAATCTTTCAGATACAACAAGCACAGATTAACTGAGTCTGACTGTACCTAATCTATACTTACAGATAGTTTGTTCTTACTTCAATATTATCTTTTTAACAAGCACATATAAAAATGTGCTAAAACAAAACGCAGCAATTATAAATATTTACTAGAATGACCAGAACTGGTACTTGATCATAAACCACCCTGTCATTCATTTTTGAAGCCATATTTTCATTAATTTGTCTTCTGATTTTAGTAGTCTTCTATCTCATTAACTTGGAGGGTTACAGATCATCTGGAAGTTTCACACCAGCATAGGAAAGGAATGTCCGTTCGATGCAGTCTGGAGATAAAGAAAAAGTTGTACTTCAGTTCATTGCCGTGACTCACCAGAAGCAGCGTTGCTAAGTGACCAGCAAACCTGAACTGCAAGCAAAACAGCTCCCCACCCCCCATGTAAGCATGAGAGAAAAAACCCCAAAACTTACTGTTATTTTGTTATGACTTCAAAAGAACACCTGAGAATATTTTCTAACTGTAGGGGTGTTATTTGTTATTTATTAAAATTAATAATTAGTGTAGAGGAGTCACTTTAGAGGAACTTGTCTATGCAAGAACAAGGACATTTTAACAAGATAGCAATTAATTTGAACTTCTTGTTTCAGTACTTAAGATGCTTCAAGAACATAATATTTATGTGTTCATCTCTCTAAACACTTCACAGACCTTAGGAGCCCACAACCCACACATCTCAGTGGTGTTCACATGTAAAGAAATAATTAAAAGCCACTGAACTCTGATAGGACAACTCATTAACTTCAGCAAGTGCTGGGTTAAACAGTGTTTTGTCCCAACACAGAATTTTAACTGCAGAAGAACAAGGAATCCCAGACTGCATTATCTTAAACTCTCAGTATTCTCTTCAAACTACAGCTCTCAAATACCATTTAGTCATAACAACTGTTTTTAAAACAGTATTTTTAAAATTAATTGCACTGAAAGCTAACATATTTTCTGTCTGATGTACACAAATTTCACTATTCTCATGAGTTTACCACAACACTAAGAAAAGAAGCCATATCTAACTACTGCAAAAAGGCAATGATGCCATGTAGTTGCCAATTTAGATTGGTTACTAAAAGGCAATATACACCTCAGTTCATTAACTTACTGCAGAATTCCGGAAAAAAGCACATTAACTAGAAATATTATGTTGGTTATGTTAACATATTTTTTCCATAAACAAGTATATATTGTACAGCACACATTCATCATTAGCTGTTTTTAAATGTTTATCACTGCCTTATATAAAAGGAATCAGGTTTTTTTGTCCCAGTCAAATACTGTTTCTGTTGTTGGGCTTCAGAAATGTCTTTCATGTTAATTCAAATTGATCCTGTGACAAATCCTGGAGAAGGTTTATTTTTAAAATTAATTTTTTTACACCTAACACATCTTCTCAGTTGTGTCAAAATACAGTCTTTAAGCATTTTTAGTAAAGTGCAGAGCAATGAAAATGCTGCAATACATATTTTTAGGCCTAAATTTATCTTGTCATGCAATTTAAATAAAAAAAGTTTAATGCAAATAAAGACCCCGGGTTTATGTAACATACTGAAGTCCAATAAATCCACTTAACGGATAAATAGTACTAAAAAAAAAAGAGTGGATATGTGCCAGACTGATTAGTCAGCTACCTGAAGGATACATAAAGCACATTGTTGGATACACAATAATCATACTTGTACATGACTGTCTTAATCCAGTCATGTAAAGAGAGACAATACTCAACTATTGTTTGCATGTTCAGACCCATGTCAATCAGATTTAATATGCAGGCAGATTAGTGCTTCCTAACTTGCTGATAGCAGGTTGACTACTAAAGCCAGTTTTCCAACACAAAGGACAGTATCCTGACAGCAGCAGCTTCTTGGGAAAAACAGCACGTTCCTCCTAATTTTTGTTGCTGAACATTAGTTCCAGGGAAGACTGGAGGCAATGAGGATGCATTATTTGCTTTCAAGTAAGAAACTTCACACATCTCCAAGCCCTGAAGAATATATATACAATATTCATGACAGATGTTCAAAAATCATGTAACTTCTACTTCGAGACAGAAGTTTGATTATATATTTTTAAAATTTCATTCTTCTCCATCTTCCTGGGAAAGATAACCTCATCACTAAAAACTGCTTACCTTCAGTACAAGAAAAAAAATCTTGTTCTGTGAGCAGCTGCCATGCTTTCAGACATATTTCTGACTTTAAGATAATTAACAAAGCCTCGAAAGAACAGAAGGAGTCCTGGAAGTGTAGAAAATGCACAAAATTAAGTATATTAACATAAATACACACTATCCCACATTATTCTTATTAACGTAATTTTTTAAGCCTAGCCTGCAAAATTAAATTCTTTATTTATCATTCACAAAAGCAGTAAGCAAGCCAGCTTTTATCTGGTAATACAAGGATTCAATTTTATGTAAAGCCTTTCAAAAATTTTAGTGATTTTCAGTTCAAGTTTCATCTGCTAAAAAGACTGCATGAAAATACTTACAAAGAAGAAAAAAATCCTGAAAAGTAAAAAGTCTGATTTGCAAATTCTTTTTAAGTAGAATTCTCAAAAAAAATCCCTAGTGTGTTAGAAGACTACCTGGTACACAAAATGCACCTTTAGCAATGTGTACAATAAAGATACCAAAAATCAATAGAGAAATAAAAAGACAAAGTAAGGACCGCTCTAGCAAGAGGTCAGTAATGAATTATAGTGTATTATGACTTGGGATTTAACCATCTATGAAAAATCACCTGTCCAAGAGGAAGAACAACTGCCAAAGAAAATTACTCAACATATGTCAATATTATAGTTTTTGCCAACTCCACATTTCAAGATCTTTTAAAATATTTACATTTCACTGCATTTGAAAGAATATTTCAGCTAAGAGAAAAAAGATGTACACAATAGTCACAGAGAAGTTACATTTGCAATGGTACCTTGAAGATATATGCTTACACATGTGCTTTAAAACTCCAAAGGTTCAAATGAAAATCTAAACTCAGGTTTTACAAGTTCAGCAAAGGATTTAATTCCTTTCTTTCCAACATGATGCACTTTTTCTTCCTGCTGTCCTGGATGAACCCCTGATTTTTAGCAATGATCATTTCTTCTCTAAATAATTTTTGTTTGTGATTTTTTTAACTTTCCTTTTGTTTTTTTAAACCAAAGCTTCATTAGGACATGCATGCAAGCAAAAAAAAAGAAAAAAGACAACAGACAATGCTCTGCTAACCAATGGAACTCCACCTAAGCCAGACACATTACCACGACTAATGTGAAATCTGCATAAAGAAAGCAGTAAGATCTTGCTCTCAACTCTACTATAAAACTTGCTACCCAAAAGCTACCAGAGGTAGTCCCCCTTTCAACTGAAAAGAAGCTGAAACAGCAAAATGAGGGCACAGGCAAGTCTTTAGGTGCTTGATAGAATATTTCCTGCATTACAGACGTTGGAAAACCAGTTCAAGCTCAACCCATATTTTACATTTCTCTGTTAAGGGAAAAAGGAAAAACCACTTCACTTTCCATTGTGTTCCTCAGTAAGAAACATTGGCTAACATTTAAATTTAAAATTTAGAATTGTCTCTCTCCAACTTTTTCACTGTCCATGACAGCTCTTTGGAAGTAGACCACTTTGCTTTTCCGTGACGCATAAGCAGATTTTTCCAGATGTTGAAAGAAGGAAAGTAAGCAGAAACAGATCAGTGAACACTGGAAGAGATGGCAGTAGGTGGGCTCAAGGATGGCAAAGGGCTATGCAAAAGAAAGACTGATTCACTTCTGGAGAGATGCTGGACATACTACTTTGTGTGCTCTAATGAAAGGTTATCCAAAACAACAAAACACAGATCTGGTTGGCAGTGTTCCCATGACATGAAAATACTCCATGTCCTGCTAAGTAGCTTTTTTAGGTAGAATCCTTCTATGGTGTTCTATCAATACTACATAGCCACTTTATCAGTTTAAATCTATTGTTGGCATTTTTCATGCAGAATGTACATAAGACAAGGGAATGCTGACTGCCAGATGCACACTGTATGCCGCAGAGTGCTTTTTATTCCAAAGTATATTATAAACCTTGTTATTTAAAAAAAAAAAATCCTCAAACACTTCAGACCAAAAATAAGGCATTCCCAAATTAAAGTGAGCTACTTCCTGAACATGTGCAAAAGACTAGTAAAAAGAGAAACTACAGCTTTTTCCATAGACATGTGGGGGCAGGGGGAGTGCTAGGGGAAGAACACTATTTTCATCCCAGTGAAAAAAGGTGTCAAACCTCAATCTCAGGCACCACAGGGCTTGGTTTTAATTAAAGACTTATCTGGATATGTTTGTGCCTGCAAAGAGTCATTTCACCTACTTCAATACAAGAACGTCAAACAATATGAAAACATTCAAGGGACCAATGCTGTGATGTGTTAAACATTTGCAGTTTTTATGTCTTTCAAGCAACCAAGTGTACAATAGTGGAGCAAGGTGAGCATTAGAAGGTCTGATGAATGCCCTTGAACACTACTAAAAGGCAGATAGAGAAAGTTTTAGGCAAAATTGTTTAAGACTTTCAGCATTTCTTGTAAGATAAATAGCAAGTCACAAACAATCAAGATCTCAGAGTTGGTGTTTTTTTCTTAACTTACTCAACACTTCAATCTAACATTTGCTGTTGAACTAACTGACTCAAAGGGAAGAGTGCCACCTACTGAACCAGCAACAGTTTAATGTGTTTCCAGAGCTGGAAACAGAAATTAAAATGCACAGCAGCATTCACTTCTGTAAAAGAAAATAATTCTAGATTCCATATTCAAATTACAAAATCCATAGTTGGAGAAAAGTTATGCTGGTTAGAATTTGGTATACCCCCATTAAAAGGAAACAGAAGAGCAGAATTTGATGTGCATAGGACTTTTAACACAGCAGAGCTCTTAAGAGAAAGCTGACATCATGGGACCACTGTGATCAGCAAGCATGAAGCCATTCTCTCAT
Source organism: Petroica traversi (assembly GCA_025920805.1). Lineage (NCBI taxonomy): Eukaryota > Metazoa > Chordata > Aves > Passeriformes > Petroicidae > Petroica > Petroica traversi. The sequence goes on along the minus strand of JAHLSL010000062.1, from coordinate 11,896,910 downwards.
CCTACTGAGCAACTGCTGATGCAGTTTGCATTTCAAAGGACTCAAAAAGGACATTTTGTGACCTGTGCACAAGACAACAGACTCCATCTTCCTGGGTTCAGACACATTTCTTAAAATTTAATACTTGACATATAGGTTTATACATGTAAATACTACTTATCACAAAGCCAAAGTTTCATTACGCAGTTCTGCACCCCTAGATCAGTTGAAGCAGTTTAAAAAGCACAAATTACAAGTCTCAGTTTTACACATAATCCCTTATGCAGAACAAAATCTTTTGAGCTAAAGGATATTTGAATAGTCCACAGTTAACACAGTAACTCCACTATGGTAACCAATAACCTCATGAATAGTATGGAAATAATAACAACACACAAAACTATCAGCAGCTAAGGAAAAGCACATAGCTAAACATGTTACAAAACTCTTATTTACAATTACATGATCCATCTTTGAGTGCTTCCACATCAAAACAGAAATTAATTCAAAAACTACTTACCAAGTACGAGAAATATCCACCAAAGCCAGTACTGTCCATTGAAATATCCAGTAAAATAATCTGAAAACTGAAATTCATACATGAGGCTTAGCTGCAGTAAGATAGATAACTGAAACATATTTAATGCACTATGCAAAAAGAGAAAGCAAAGAGGAAAAAGCAAGTTAAAATAAAAGTAATGTATCCTACTAAAATGCAAAACCAGTATATGTGCTGCAGTTTAGTAAACAAAACACTTCTAGTGTGAGCTGGTTTGCAGCAAAGTAATTAAAAATCTCTAAAAAATGTGTGTACCTATATAAATAAATATATGAAAAAACCTCTTGTATTACTTGCCAGTAATCTGACTTTTTTTATTATAATGAATCACCACTTGTCGATTTTCCTTTTTTCCCTCCAATGCCTGCCATCCCAAACACATTACAGCAGCCTGCTGCTTTAGATATTAACACGAAAAGCCACATTAGTTTAATCTTATCAGACAGGGATGTTCTGCTGACCCCACAAAAGAAGAGCTTTTGACCTTCTGTATACCCCCTACTGTTAATCGCTGCCACGAATACCAGCCCCATAAAGACCCCCAACTCATTAAAGTCTTTTCATTTTCAAACCAGCATTCAGTTCCCAGCAGTGAGCTGAACGCAACTAAATGAACCTTGAAGTGCCATTTCAACTGTTCTTGCGAGTGACCATGGCAGACAGTTTTGTCCTCCCTGTGATGTGGGAGGCAGCTGGAGGGCAGGGTGTGATCGTGCTGGAGACAGGTATCTGTGCCTTTACCAGACTCCAGACTTCATGCTTCACTGATAAAAAGGCTAATCAAATGTCTCCAAAACCCACACAAAAAGTAGAAAAGGGGAGGTGAGTGAAGAGTTGCCAGAAGGAATAAAATAACCTACTTAGCGGCTCTGCACACTTTTCATACACTTCTACCCTGCTATCATTCATTATGTTTACTGCATCCTGACAGTGATTCCCATTCGTCCTTTCTAGGAAATTTCAGTATGTCAACCAAGAAGTAATGGGGAGGAAATAAAAAACCCTGAACAAACAAAAGGACCCCCACAAAAACAACAAAACAAAAAAAAACTCAACAAAACCAACCAACAAAATAGACTGGGCCACATATACAACTAGGTGAAAATCTAAGGCATTTAAAGAACTCTAGATAAAGTTGGCTTTTTTCTTCAATTAATCTACATGTTTTCTCCAGAATAAAGCCAGATCATGTGGTTTAATCTTATGTACTCTATTCATTTCTACCATCAATCAAAGAAAAAAATAGCAAGAACCAGAATTGCCAAGTTGAACTAAAGAATTGGTATTTACATTATCCTTATATAAATACTCAATTATTAGCATTTGACTACACAGTGACATTGATCCCATCTCACTTGTCAGTCAGTATTTCCAATTCTGTAAACATTAGATAGGTATATAAATGTGCATATAAACGCATATATATATATATGAACACAAATATATCAGTATACTTCTCCAAAGGTTACAATTTCATTTAACTGGAAAGACGATTTACTATAACCAACAACCAAATACTTGTCCATGTGCATTACTCTCCTCTCCTACTCTCCTTGGGCAGAACCAGCCATGGCTGCAGAAGTTCCCCAACAGTAAAATTATGCTTTTTTTTCCCTGCATTTCCTTCTCCCCGAAAAGCTGATACAGATCAAGCATATGTTAATTCAGGCCACTAAGACACCAAAAAGTTTTGTACTACTGATCCTGAGTGAGACAGGGTGACACAAGCCTTCAGAAGTGCTTGAAAGAAAGGAACAGAACTATTTGGTGCACATGGGCCTGTTTGTGTGTCACCATTAAAATGACTGTCAACTCACAAGCCTTACGCTCCTGTCTCTAGGAAGAGAGACAATTTGTCGCTATGAAAAAAAACCTACCCCTGAGGTCTTGGAATTGGCCAGCTCTAGTATTTTTGAATTAGCTACAGATTACATACAATAATCTAATTACAGTCTAGAAGACAATAATTCTACAAGGAAGCTTAGCATGTATTAATTTTTATATTTGTTTTGAACACACTTTCCAGCAGAGAGGAATAATAAAATTGACATCATGAACAAGTTCTGCCCTCTGTTTAGTATGCCTTAAGGGAAGCTGAAAACATCCCAAATGAATGCATAGTTGGAAAATTTATGTCTTTTCTCTCCATTAAGATAAATTCCATCTCAGCCCCTGAATTCCAACAAATACACCAGAATCACATCTGGTCCAGCTGCAATCCCCTGCTCTGAATGAGCAAATAGAAAATAAAAAAAAAAAAAGGTTATAAGAAGGATGCAGCACATGTCCAGGTAGGACCATGCAGTCATTCTACAATTTTTTTACTATCATGCTAAGACTAAATCAAGTTACAAACACACACACAGAGGGAAAAAAAATTAAAGAAAGGTCACTGATGGCAGTGAAAGATAGCTAAGTTATCCAAGACCCTTTTATTCATTAAAAGGGATGGGATTTTAAATGTTGTGTCTCACAGATATGTAGAATTCAAGTTCAGAAAGCAGCACTACATTTCATCTAGTATTTTCTTAGTCAGCTAAGTAACTTGCACTTGGCTAATGTGCCTTTTGGAAAAGTATCTAGTTTTGCAGTGAAAACATCAAGAATCAAGCATTTAAGATGGTAAAAATATTACTAACTTCATATTCAAGTTAGACTTGATACCATACGTATCTTACAAGAAATAAATGAATCAAATACAAGGAAGAAATGCTTTCTTACATTCCCTTCACATCAGGCCAAGATATTTATAAATCTTTTATACACAACACGATAATACCAGCGATATATTAGGTATTTGCTCCACATCTTCTGTAGACTTTTAAATAGTTGGGCAAGAAATGAGTCATTCTGCATTTCTTTTAGAGGAAATGTGAATATCAAATGCTATGTCAGGTAAAAAAAAAAGAAAAAATACTGATTTTTAATTCCCTTTATATATATATATCCTTGAATAAATTGTTATGGGTTTGTTCTGCAGAGTCTGTACAGTGTGAATCAAGAAACGTACCCGTACAATGAGAATCCATTTGATCAGGGAGAGACCAAATCCACAGATTGCACCATACCTTCCAGCTATGGTATTTGTTATACAGAAGGATAAACAAAATCCAATCCAGTTGAAAATAAATGCCACTATAAAATAAAAGAAACAGTAGCTTCTGTTAATCTGTATAGCTAAGCAAACAAACTTAACAGTAATTTCACTTTTAAACTACTAAGGACATGCTTACACAGTCAGTTAATTCCCTTCCGGTAATTCAGGCTTTCAGAGACTGACTTTGAACCCAGACATTCCCCATGGTATAGTCAGTTAATGACAAAGCAAATGGTAAACAGGCTGGAACCTAGTACTTTACACAAGAGGAAATTCCAACATAAAAGAAAGCATTACACTGCAGTAGACATCTAACCAGATTATACTGGACATGAAGGGTAAGTTCACAAAAGGGACTACAATATACAAGATTTGGATTAAAACAAAGAGGAAAAACCCTTGCTACATTTTTATAACCAAAAATATAGTCATATGCACACACACGTGCATGTATCAAGGCTGCATATTCAGCTTTATCCAGTTTGGATCAAACAGAGTAAAAATATCCACTCTTGCTCTGTAAACATAGTGTAGAAATGAAGGCAAGTCAAGACGCTGATGTTTCATGGGTCTCTTTTAGAGACCTATATTCATGTCTTCTCTTTTAGATCTATATTCATAAGACATAAGAAGCCTTACACAGAAGTTTAAGAAATCAACAAACAAAAAGGACATTGAGCATAACTACCACTATTGCTCCAATTAACTTTTACACAACCCCCAGTGTAACAACTTAAAGTTTCATATCTGTATGTGTACTTGGCAATCAGCATCATCATCTGTGTTCAGGTTGCATGCATTACATCAGAGTGTGAGAATTCACAGTTAGGGGAACGGCCCAGCTTGGGAATCACTGAGCCATCCAAAAAGAAAACCAAACAGAAGGGCTAGAGAAGAAGGCAACTCAGGAATTCTAGAGAGGACAGGACAGTGGAAAATGTAAACATTAGGGAACTCCACAGTAAACATAGCATCACAGAGGAGGGAAACAGTAATGGAAAAGGGGCAGAGGGGAACAAAATCCCTGCCCACAAATCCTTAATGTTTAAAATCTTAAACTTAGCATATAAAATTCAGACAATAAACCACCAGAGGAAAAATAAGTCTGTCTCTTCAGTTAAAGTTTAATCACACAACCAGGAACAGAAAATAGTTCAATAGTTTTCTTTAATTAAAGCATTTTGAAGTACTATCTATAAAACAGTACTATTTATACTTTGAAATTTTCTTACAGTCTTCTAATAATCCACATGAAGATGCAATGATAACCTCACAAATGGAAAATTAGTCTGCAAAATTGCAACAGGATTCCATTAATTATAAAGCAACTGAAGTTCCAAGAGAAGGTTTAGAAGGCTTCACACAAACATTGCCATTTACTACAAGTGAGAAAACATCTTGCTCTGGTCAGAGACATGGGTGGTGGCAACAAGAAACCTTATTTTTATACAAATTAGTAATCTGAAAGAACCCCAAAAAACAAAATTAAAAAAGCCCCACAACTTTGAACAGATGCTGATCTAAACTGGCATATGCAGAGGAAAAAACCTAAAGCAATTAAGGCCCACTAAAAAAAACCCACAGAACAAAATTTTGACCCTAATATTTACATGTCTTTCCAAGACACACATTTGATAGAGACCAGATAAACTGTTTTGATTTCCCCATTTTAAGCAAGCTCTCCAAACTCACCATCTTTTAACAGTGACAGATTTCAAAAGCTCCTTATTCAATGGATTCTCTGATCCTGTCTCAGCATAAGAGTTCATTGCTCTTTCTCCCCACTACTCAAGCACGAAGTGTGACTTTGATTATGATTCCAAAGACAGGAATCATAAAAAGGACACAGGATTCCCATGTTTCTAATGGTCTATGAGGACTAGAGGAATTCTCAGAATATGCACAATTTTAATGGATATATATTTTTAATAATTACCTCAATTCTTCTGTAAATGCATTATAAAAATTGGAGATTTCCCAATCGTAAATACAGGAGGGGAAAAAATTAGGTTTTATCATTAAAGAGGAGCCCTGGCAATTTTGCCCTTCTTTCAACTTGAACTAAAGGAATATTCAAAATAAAAACCACAGTCACTGCATAAGTATTTGATGGATATTAAACATCAGGGTATTTGCCCAATTCTTGAAAGTAAAGGCATCAGCATGTTCCAGTCTTTTTCACAGTAAGGACTTTTTTTCTTTAATCACTCTGCTGTTCTATAAGCAGCCAATGCAAGCACAAAAGATATAAACCTTATAAAAGTTGTAAATTATGCACGTTCACACCTTCCAATAAAACTGAGGTACATACATGACAAAAATCTCCTTATTTAAGTTTTTATCTGTAACCATTTGTTAGAAAACTTGTATAGTTAAGACCTAATCAAAAATCTGTGTGTCCATCAGCACAAGGAATGTGTTACTTCCACCTCTCTAAAACTCAAGCAATGTATTAGGGAGATTCTCCCAGGTGTTGCATCATTTTAACACACTTAAGAATGGCAACAATAGTGTCTACATGTTTTCCATCTTTCCCATTACTTGTCTCGTCCTACTACTACTCTGAAAATCATCCTCCTTCTCTCATTCTGGTTACAGAATACAATATTTGCTTTCAGAAATGCATCTCCAGCTTCTAAGCAGACTACAATTCCTTCCAGTTGCTTATCTCTACATCAAGACCAGCCTCATTTGCCTGTGTATCTTTTTCCATCATCTGCATCCATGTGTATCTTCAGTCAGCCATGCAAGCCCTGAGCTTTACAGCTTACACTGCACCTGGTAAGAGTTACTGCAGTTAATTACTGTTTAATTCCTATCTCAACTTATCATTGAAAGCAATGAAAATTGTTCATCATTTTCAAATCTATGTTGCCACAGAGAAGCCACAGCACAAGTTCCCCCATCAAGCTGAGGGAGAAAATAGACTGGTTAGGGGAGTGACCAGTAAAAGCAATTAGGTACTAATTTCTCCAGAATTACCAACTTCCTTCTCTATCTACTAGAGACAACTAAGTTGTTGTAGAATTTCCTTGCTGTAACAAATGCTATCCTCCATTATTTTTCTGCACCCACTCACTTTGTGAAATGTAAATGCCACTGTTCAGCTGTTCAAGAGATGACCTCATTCTTTACATCAGCTTCCACAACATTCCTGCACAGACAGTGTACCTGCTGTGACACTAAAAACATGCTATCATAAGGAAAGCCATTCCTAAAACTGAGGGGAAAGTCTAATGAGCTGCTAAAACCATCATGATTCTAACAAAAACGAATTCTTAAACTTCTGCTTGCCCATCATCTTAATGTAGCCTGGTTCTGTGTGCATCTTGTAAATCTCCACTACCAATCAAGCACTGTGCAACAAGAATTGTTTTCTATCCCAAAAGTGATTTCATTCCTATTCAGCCCAATTTCAGCTACTGTCAAGTTCCTGTTAACAAATTTCAGACATTTAGATGAAACTCACACTGACTGCACTGGCATAAGGATTTCAGTATGTACTTTTGATACTCTGGCACCATTCAGAGAAGTGGGACTGATAAAACTATGGTTTTTGAACTTCATAACTCCTGAGGTGAAGAGAAGAGGAGACAGTAAGTCAATATAAATTTAATTCACATAAAAATATATAAGCATTAGCATTATCTCCTCATGACAACAAAAAGAAACACAAGAAATTGTTTTTTTGGGAGAAGGGTTGAACTAAAGATCTTTTCTGATAAAGAGTGTTCATGATCCACTGTTGTGCCTGCATTTATGTTGTATTTCTCCTTAAGGTTTTCAGTAAGATAATCTCAGCCAAAATGCAGAGTACAGGACTTTTGAGTTGTACATACTGAAATACATCATATGAAATGATAACAAGCACATCACATATTTCCCCAGCTGTTCCAGCACTTCACCTGTTGATCTTTTTTACTTAGCTTTCCACAACTACACATTAATCACTTGTTTTAAGTTTATATTCAGTATCATGAAAAAAAAGCCTTATGTTCCAAATTTTAGCCGTGGCTCAAGCCTGTTGTAAGATTATAATGGCAATTACATACACAAAAAACTTATGCTCAGTTATAACCTTTATCCCACAATTTGTTTGTTCATTTACTTACTATTTTAATATATAGCAAACACCAAAGAGCTTAAAGCTTTATACCTGGCCTAGGCTTACTAAGCATATTGCAATAATAAATAATCCTCTCCAGGTCTTCATGCACCACTAGGAATTGTTCTTCCCATATCTGCATACAATGTGTTCCATTCTTTAACTGGGATACATCTTTGCTCCATCCTGAGGGTTCACTTACAGACTGATGATGATCTGTCTGAATACTACAAGTATTGGCTATCAGCTTTCACAGAAAACAGACAATTTTTTTTCTTAGCGATTAATGTTTAGAAACACTCCTTGGCAATTTATTCCTACTTCTTCATTACTCTTGTTGCCATGTTTTTCTTACTACTCAACTAGAAGCTTCCTCATTCCAACTGTTTTGTATTACATCTAATGCATACAGAAAAACTAGGTAAGTCAAATTGTTTCTACAGTAAGAAAGAAGTTAGATGATTGTGTATGAAGGTCAGTCAGCCTCCCCTAATAACCAGAGAGAAATAAGAACTCAAAACAGTTCCTCCTCTATCTCCCAACATTTAAACCTTTAAGAAGTGACTTCCCCTCAGGTTCTCTTGCATGACTAAGGGAAACCTGCATAACATTCGTGATACAGACATTCAGAAGTCAGGTTTCCTAAAGTTACACAGAGGAAGCCTCCCATGGGAAATACAACCATGCTTGCCACTCTTTAAGAAGCATACACCAGGAGGCTGTGCTCACCCTGTGCTTGTGCTACAACTCTGCCTTCCAACTTGGGCCCCCTTAAAACCCCCAAAGTAGGAATCCCAGCTGTGTGCAGTTTATTGACTGTTTGAGGCACTTAAAAGTTGTGAAAACTGTACAAACGTTAATTTACAAAACTTTGGTACAGTTATTTTCTGTTCCAATGTAGTGTCTAGGACACCATGTACATTTACATTTCCCTGTAAAACAAGATTTTATTGCTGTGAGTTGCACACAGTGCTTAAATAACCTAGATGTTCAAAAATTTATGAGAATTTAAGCTTTGGTTGTACTGCTGAACGTTTTTCTCCATTTTTTCCTTATTAATCCATCTATGAAGTTCGAATTCCTTTTTTCCTATGTTGTAAGCACAACCCAAAACTTCCTTATATGGTTGCAAAGATAAGCTCCACAATTCCCCTTGGGGCACACAGGAAAAAAGGCTGGTTCTAGAGGATTCCTTAAATATAAGGGATACGCCTTATATTGTATATGCCTTTTAATAATGTCCAAAAGTATTTTCTTCAGATAACATACCAGGATGAGTTTATCAGACATATTTCAAAAGAGTTCCAATACAGGCAGATTAAGTATGAAAACCAAACCCTCTGTTCATGACAATTACTTGCTCTGTCACAATTACAGCATACAAAAAAATATCCTGAGAAACTACTAACTTCCTCTGGCATTCTAGAAAATTTCTACTATGCTGCATAAGGCACAGCTGACTTAAAAATACAAAATAGAAACAAAAAATACATGAAGTGGTCTGATAGCAATTTTTTCCCATTTTGTATTCATAGCAAAATGAATATATTCATATATATATATATATATATATATATTCATTTCCCTCAAAATGAGAAGCTGATAACACCAGTCCTGACCATTAGAGAACAGATTCTTATTTCACCAACATAGTCACAGACTGAAGGCAACACCAATTTCCTGAAACATGATTTTACCATATATTAGAAATAAAATGGGCTGTTTTTCAAAGTTTTCCCCCAAATTTCTGGATCAAGCAAAAAAATCCACCTCTTCATGCAGAGGACTTCTCTTCTTTAGCGTGTATTGTCTTATTCTGTTTAGTCCTGCCAAACAGAACAACACTTTATAGTTTAGATGTGAAACAGGTCTGTAACTGGCATGCACCAGGCTCCTGAAACAACCAAAAACTCCCCAACAAACAGATCTGGCCACTAGATGGCCTCGAGACAGCAATTTTATGCAATGAGGGCAGCTACCACTAGATGGTGGCTACATATCACTAAGTGAATGCAATATGCAGGTAAAGCCCAGTAGCGAGTTTATTTTACTACATTTCACTTGAACAAAATACATTAAAGAATGCTGAGTTGCAGTTATACTTAAAACAAAGCCATCTGTCCCCACTTCCATCCCCAAGATCTTCCAGCGCTGGACTTGACAGTCAGGAAGAAGGTGGGAGAGCACATCTGGAACATGACATTTGTTCATTCTCCTTTCACTAGAACAGTTCCTGATACAGTTCTTCTACATTTTAACTATGCCTGGGAATTTATTTGAGGCTTTCTGTGATCTGCCACCTCTACTTGCAGTATTTGAAGATAGCCCACACTGGGAAAAAATCCAAAAGATAGCCTTAGAATAAATTTCATTTTAATTGCTACTCTTAAATCTACATACATCAACTTTCTGGAGACTTTTATCTCTATTGGACAAACGTGAATACACAACCCACATATACAATACACCCTCATTATGTTAAGCTCATTTTTCATTTAGTTCTCCAATTTCCTAAGAAAAACTATAAAAACTGACATTTGAGTGTCACAAACTGTGTTTTTGTGAACTCCTCACACTATGAGCACAAACAGCAAGTAAAGTTTTTTAATTTCCCTATGCAACCAGTATCCATAATAACCGACACAGCTCAATTAAACACACTTGCATAAATACCTTACAATGTGTAAGCATCCATTTTATGCATTTCCTTCATAGGCAAGCAAAGTTTGCAGTAAAATAGAACAATCATGAAAAATTATGATCTAGAGAATATTTTTGTTCAATGTGTAAAAATACAGCTCTGTGCAGTCAGACTCAGCTAAATACCTATTTGAAGAGAAAGTTGCCAGTCTATCCAAATGAAAACTTGCATTCTTCTGGGTGGGCACAAGGTTCTGAGAATGCAATTTTGGACAACTGTGCATTAAAGGACTTAAGACACAATAAAGTCAACAATCCCCTTAGGACTGCAAGTGCACCGCTAATGAAGGCCTGAACCAGAATTTAAAAGCAAGAAGATGTTCACACAAGAAAATACCTAAATAGGTTAAATACAAAAAGTCATAGAACATAGAAAAAGGAGAGGAAAATGAATGGAAAAAGAAAAATGAAGTCTCACCTCCTTTAGTCCCCAAAAATATACTCTTTCTATGCTCCAACTTTAGAAAGAGGTCAGACTACAAAACTCCCTTTGCTACTCTACTAATGTCTTTATAGATCTGCTATGTGATGCAGAGACATATTTTCATCCCAAGATGCAAACATCACATCATACACCAACATGAAAAAAACCTTCTGTGAAAGCATCATAACCTGCATTTGTAACAGTTAAAGAGACTGCAAAAAAGATTACAGAAGAAAGAACTACTATGAAACCTAACTACTATGAAACATAATGAAGATTTCAATGTATAATCAATCAGCTTTAATCTGATGAATCCTCAGAAGATCACATATATCCCCAACACCAAACTTCCATCCAAGTTGTCAAACACATAGGGAAAACCAAGATAGTCTCCTCATAGAAACAAATTCCATTTGCTTAAAGCAGCACACAAGTCATAAGACATGCACAGTGTGCACACAGTACACGACAAAGAGCTACAGGAGGGCTGGCAGAAATCAGAGGTTACCTGAAGATAATGTATTTTTACATGACGCTGGTTAGTTCAACCTGAAAATGAGTATAGTTGGATTTGTTCCAAAAGCTGCTGCTTATTTCACTACACTAACATCAGCAACTGTTATACAGCACATCATCTCTCTCAAATTTTTTCTAGTTAAAAATCAATTGCCTGATTCCAGTGATCTGGCCTTTAATTCAAGTTAATGGTCCAACTAGAAGATGACAGAATTTCCAGTGCTAGATCCTCAAGCATTTACTATGATTTTACTTTGTCCCCTTATGTGTGACAGATGCCACCCAAAAAAGGCAACATATTTGCTGTATCTGGAACAGGAAGTGTTTATATATGTGCACATAAAGAAAAATCTGTTCATTACAGTACATTAAGGCAATTTATCACAGCTCACTTTTACATTCCACAGGAAAAAGGTACAATTAAGATATACCTCCATAGGTCTGGGATACAAGATAACTTACTGAAAAATGCCAACATGAAGATGCCATCATTGCCAACTCTAAGCTGATCTGCATCACTGAAATCATCTCGTGGTGGATACTCTTCTTCCTGGATTTACAGGTTAGTGATAATTTAGTTTAGAAATACTATCTACAGGATAAAGTATTAATCATGTTTCTAAAGCTAGAAGAAAATTGACATTTCTGTAACATGTCCACAAAAAGAAGTTTTAAAAAAATAATTGATAATTATAAAACAAGTCTTATTTGTTGCTTATATTGACAGAGCCCAAATTTTCTGTAAAAGTTTCTGAAGAAGATATGTACATACTGTCTATTCATCTTAAATTGAGCTAGAATTATTTCAGGTTAGTACTTTGACAATCAAAACCAACATACTTTTTTTTTTACTGTAATTATCTTTATATGTAGCCAAACACAAACATTTTTTGAAAAATCATGACACGGTATGTTCTATACTTTTCCTGCTGGAAATGCCTTCTAATAATTCCCTTGATATAAAATAAAAGTTACAGAATAAGGTTAAGTATCTTAAAATCAATTGCTGATGCACCAGCACTGCACTAACCAATTTCATAACCCACAGCAAAACATAAGCGAGGCAAAGAACACCTCCAGGGTCACTAGAGGGCGCGAGCACATCAAAAGTGTCAAAAAGGGCTTCAAAACTCAAAAAGCACAGCACTTCAAGTCAAACAAAAGTAAACAGAGACATCAGTCAAAACGATCCAAAGATTTTTCCCATTGCGTAAAAATGCTGGACCTTAAAATACTGAAAGTGAGAGCTGCTTTCTTTCGCAGCACTTAATTTTCAACAGAACTTGGCAGATCTTATATATGCAGTTCTATGCACAGGTGAAACTTTGCTCCAGTTGTAGACTGGCAAATATAAAAGTTTTCATGATGACAGCACTTCCTAAAGAGTCTGATGAAAACTAAGACCAATTAAACACCACTTTTATACTTAAATGAGTAACATCAAAACAATGCAGGATGACACAGTTAAATAATGCTGTCAGTAGCAGCAGTAATGTGGTCTAAACAGAAGCACAGGTAACATTCTTTTCCTAATTTTTGTTCCTATTACCATAATGTACTGGAAGTAACATAAGAAATGACCTATAAAAACAAATTAAATCAAGAGAGATCAAGTGAAATTTACTATAGAAATAATATTTATGACTAAAAGGGCATTAAATAGGCACAATGATCTAAAGCTCTGTCACATGTTCCCCTTTGTCAATAGAGCAAAATAATTTACCAGCAATTAGGTTAAAAAACTGCTTGAATGACTGCTGTACCAACTCAGAGCAGTCAGCTTCACCATTAGTAGTACGACTGTGAAATTCCAGCTGTGCTCTATATTCATATTAATTAACCAAGACACTGTATCAGATAACTTACTTAAAAAACACTGTTATTCACACAGACAATTCCAATGGACACACAAAAAGCCAGTTAAACAACTATCCTAAGGGACTATAATTGAACTCCACATAATTTCAGGTGTCCCTAAATGGACATCCTAAGTGACTAAGAAAGCATCAGTTTATTTAGCTTAACTTTGCTGCACTTACAAGACTGACAGAGAGGAAGGGAATGGGAGAGAAGGAAGGGCTGAAAAGGCATTAAAAAAAAAGAGCTGCATTTGAATGTGTTTATCTCTGAAATGCATGCCATAAAACTTCCTTTTTCAAGTCAGGACAAAAAACAAAGTACTTTCGATTTTAGTTTCACAAGGTCTACAAAACTCCATACAATAATAATTTTGGACTTTTTTTAAGCTGCCTGGTAACTACTGTACTTAATACTGGCATTTCCAAAACAATTAGTGAATTATGCTCCCTGCAAAAGTTGCCTCAGAAAAAAGAAAATTTTGCTCAATGACAGTAGCAAGTTTAGCAGAGGCTTCTCTAAAGCTTACACGTGCAAGAAACACAGGACAATAAATACAGCTCAGGAATATGAGAGCAGTAAGAAGCACCATTGTATTAAGTATGAACAAGTAGTGATTTATCACATTCCATGTCAAAAAGGAAGATGAAACTGACTTCTTTTTACTGTCCCCAAAAACTGACATACAAAAATGAGTGTTTAAGAAATTAAATACTTATAATACCAAGAAATTAAATCAGCCTATATCTCCATAATTTAGGATTATGAGGTTTTATGAGCAGGCCTGCAGACAGAAAACAGTAACTGACCATTGACCAAGTCCCACTAAAACTGGCTGGTTTTCAGTGCTCTCATTTGATCTGGTTGGTGCCAATTGCCCTCATCTTCCCTCAAAATACAATTGTTTACCACCATGCACTGAGGAATGAAAACAGGCAATAGAGAACAACTGTCATCTATGCTGATGCTTAAAGATATTTTCACAAAATACTTCTGTTAGACAGTGACATTTTAATCAATGAGATTGCATATTTTATTTATTTTTCTTTTTAATGAAAAAATGTAACACAACACACACTTCTATAAGATACGTAACGCTGTTTCAGTATCTTACTGATTTTTCACAAATTTAGCCAAGTTAAGGAAGATGGACAGCATTTCTTGCTTTCTAAATAAGCTGACTTCTGTAGGAACAGAAAATTTATTGCTCCTATGACCAGAGAAACAACTGAACAGCAAATTATCAACATGTCACACAGAGTAATTTCTCTAAACAAAAGAACATCAAGTGGCACAAAGAATCTATTGAAGTTGAATCTATTAAATCCCCATAAACTACAGTACTTTCTGTAGTATTCTGCAAAAGGAGGACTGTTTTTTTCTCCTCAATGTTTCCTAGCTTTTTTTCAAACTGAAATCTAGCATGGCGTATAGGGAGACAAGCACTTTTAATCAAGTAAAGGATCCACTAAACTGACATAACTCTTCTCAATGCAGTGTTTACAGAGGAAAGCTTCTGAGAAAAGAGTTAAATTACTTAATAAACCCCAAAAATTACACCTTCAGCATACAAACGAATAGGGAGAAATTAATAGTTGGGGGGGGAGGGGGAAGGCACAATAACCCCAGAAGCATTTGTTTGCCAGCAGAAAAATTCATAGCAAGATCTAAACTAGAGAGAACTATACCATACCTCTGGACGACTGAGGAATATTTCATCAAACAGACTCCTAGATTCCCTAAACTGGGCGTGCTAAGCATGTAAAAACAGAAAAACATAAGACAAATGCAACTGAAAAGCATTAAGTAAAAGCCATTCATTGCAACATACAAACAAGTTATTAAATTGTTAGCAGTATTTTTGTTCTTTTAAATTGCCCTTTCAAAACTGATCTTGAGAATTTGAAATGAAGAAGCCAGCATAACTAATGTTATCACTACTGATGACATAGGGCTAGTACAATTTCTTTGATAAAATGAGGTATCTGGGAGCATTTGAAAGGAATACATGTTTATACACAATCTATTCCTGTAAGACAAGCTACACAAAACTATAAAATTATTTAAAGTTTCAGTAAATGTTAAGTTTAGATTGATCGTATTATCTGTTAATTCAGAGCCTGTGATGAAGTATTTAATATGATCACATTAAGGATCTTTTAAAGTGGCCTACATGATATGGGCGAAAAAGTATGAATGCTGCTTAATAAGTGTGCTGCCCTTCCATGTCATTTTCTGCTCTTTTGCTTAATGAGTAGATTGGAACCTTCACTGCACACTTTGGAGTACACCATGAAAAGTATCAGCTTAACACATCACTCAAGGTAACAAGGGCATTTAACTTTTTCCAGCTGTTCACATTATTGCAGTAAAGAGACAATACATCCTTCAGTTTTCAAGGAAGAAACCAGAAGCTCAGAACATAGCAGAATTCACATTTGTAAGAGCACTAATTTCATATGGTTGAAAATAAAACCTGAAAAATCTACATGTTACATCATTTGAGTATGTTTTGAAAAGTGTGTGTAACATGCAGGTCAGATAATGTCTGCAGCTGTCACTTGTGAAAGTGAGAAAACAACTGAACTTTGCACTAATGTTACATAATTAAGTTACTTATCTGGTCTTCCATGGATATTCAGAGCTAAATCCTTCCCCTAAAGATGGCAAACCACCACCCAAACTGTAACAAAAGCCTTCCTTCCTATTCCATCCATCTGTCACATTAAGACAGTCTTATTACCCTAGACTAGTCTTAGTCTACCTCAGTGTAAGTCCAGGGATATTAAATAAGGTAGGGATTTTGTGGCAGCATCATGTGGTAAAATAATTAAAATGGCAGTAACTAAAACTGCACTGGTACATAATTTTAATATCATCTACGAAGCTGAAACTCAGCTTCAGCACTTCTTACTTTTTCCCCAAATCCCAACTTTGCAACCTTAATGTTGTTTCTCTAATAAGTTGCGTGTGTGCACACATTTGCTTAAAAAAAAAAAAAAAAGAAGCAAACTGAGCAGAATTATTGTCAAACTTGAGCTCTTTAGCAGTCAGCAAGAACGTGACTTTCAGATACACTTCTGATACTAACTTAGTACTGCCATAAATCTAGAATCTTTTAGTCTTTGTTTTGGGGAAATGATAATGTGTTCCTACAGATTTTTCACAGGTGAAATTCCTGTGGTGTCAGCACGGAGTTCTTGAATTTCAAGTTCTCCTATATGTTTTAGCAAAGCAGACTGAAAAAATTTATTTTTCACTTCATCACTCTATCCAACTCTCTTGCCTCTTAACTCCAGATTCCTTTTTCCTCCCTGGTCTTTTCTCACACACCAGCTTCAGCTCCTTTCCCAGTACTACACCTTGTCCCCACTTGGGCTCCTTTCCCCACCAATCTAAGTTAATCCTTTTCCCCTTCTGTTTCGTATTTAAGTCTTTCTACTCTGTCCACACCATTGCTCTCCATTCATCCTTGCATTTTCTTATTTTGATTTAGACACATCCTCTCTGATCACTGCCTGAGCCAGTTATCTCTTTGCTCAATCAATACTAGACTTCTCTTCCCACAACATGTAAGGTCCAGAGGCTCAGTCATTGTCCTTCTTCCCTCCACTGAAGAGAGCTGAATCTAGTGGCTTTCCCCTTCCCTTCTGACTGAAGGCTAAGAATAATAAAACTGCTTTAGGGCAAACCAGAAATTGCTATTTCTCAGTCCAATGTTTTCATCAAAAGCAGTCAAGAGCAGCCATAAGGTGTATCTACTTTTAGTTCTGTAATTCTACTCTGACATAGAACATTTGATAATGTTCTCTGGGAACAGCACATCCCAAGTCCCACCCCTTTCAGAGCTATGAGCAGCCTAAACTTTTTCATGCAAGACCATCTCTATGCATTTATAAAATTTGAAGCTGTATGTATCAACTGAGGAAACTAATTTTTCAAAAAAATTGTGATTTGATTAAAACAAGGCAGGCTGTTTGAGGAAGGGCAAAAGATGTTTCTGTCACAGTCACCTGAGCTCGTAAGAAAGAGTAAATAAAAGTTTAAAATTACGGGACAAAAAACATTTGTTGTTTTGGGATTCTGTTGGGGTTTTTTTTGTTTGTTTAGCTTTATTCTTGAAATTGGCTGAACCCTAGGCTGAGTTGTCAGGGGAGATTGCTTGTATGTCTGAAATTTGGGCTTCAAAGGGTTCTGGATATAAGAACAAGAATCTTGTGAGAGCTGCACATCCTGTCTGCAATGTCACAAGTACTCTCCAAGTCAGGGTTTGGGTTGTTAATGCTCCAAGTGCGTAATTTCAGAATAAGGGTTTCATTCAGGTCAGTATTTCAGCAAAAGTTTTACTTATGGGACGAACAGTAAGGATAGACTACGAAGAATCCATGCTCCTGACAGAGCAGATAAAATGTTACAATGAGATCATCCCCTCACTGCTAAAACCTGGCAAGTCAAATCACCATGGTTTCCTAC
Source organism: Petroica traversi (assembly GCA_025920805.1). NCBI lineage: Eukaryota > Metazoa > Chordata > Aves > Passeriformes > Petroicidae > Petroica > Petroica traversi. Next base: position 11,879,200 of record JAHLSL010000062.1, on the reverse strand, counting down.
TAAATTGAGTCAAACAGATTTGTGTGGCACCGTCACTGGTGATGTTACACAAGTCCACTTTAACTTCAGCTGTGCCCACCTTAAATTGAGTGTTGGGCACTGGGAGCACAGTGCAGCAGCCAAAGAGGGACCTGCCTCCTGCTGGGTGAGTAAAGGTTTTTTCCCAGTCACAAGCACACCACTGCCAATAGGATTTCAAATGTATATCAGATGCAATCACATTTGATCTCAGGGAGGAGATTTTTAGTGAAAGCACTGGAAGCCATTTTTGGGTATAGTATATTATGGTCAATACCAAGCAGCAGAATTTCCACATTCCAAAACTTGAGAGAAAAGAAGAAACTTGCTTACTAACATTTATCACTAACTGCAGATACCAACCTTCTATTTTGAAGACTGTATTCCTAATAAGGGAAATTCTCACAAAACTAGAAACACTGAATATATGCCTATTAACTGTTTACCATAACTCATGTAGGGGCTTTTTTGTTTTAAGTACTTGGAACATTTCTTTGAACTGCAGTATTTAAGTTTCCAGAGATCAAACAGGAACCTTTCCTTTTAAAAACCATCTACACGATTTGGGGTCATGACCCTTCCAGACTGCTGAAATTCTCCCTTCCTCTCTAAAGGTCTTTGGTAATTCTTTTGTTTTTACCATCCAAAACACTGAACACCAGCCATAACTCTACAAAGTAACATTAATAGGGGATACCTAATTATAAGTTGATAAAATACTGGATAAGCTATTAAAACAGGGCAAAATTTGGCTGTTAAAGCTGTTCAGACAGCTATGTCTCTTAAAGGACTGAATATGATGTGCTTTTTATCGTATTTATAACTAACTTACACTATCTATATAAACCTAAACATCCAAATTATTTACATCATCAGCCCACCATTGTTATAGTAGTGGGTCATAATATGGGCCCATCAGTTATAAAGAATTAACCTAACAGGTTTCACAAAACTGATACACAGCAGAACTGTATCACTTACTCGCTGGGCAACTTCAGCTGCAGCAGCTGCCATGGCTGCAGCTTTGGCCTTCTCTGCTTCATCGTAGGTAGGAAGAGAGGTAGCTACACTGTATGGAGGTGGTACAGGATAAAACTCATTGTGTGTGTCTGTTCAAAATAAAGAAGTTATTTATTTTTAAACCAGAAAGATGTCAAGAATATTAATTTCGCATGCACATATACATAAAGTATATTTTTTACAGAGGCTGAAACTGAGGTTATTTAAAGTTCTTACCAATATTTTTAAAAGAAAAGCTTTTAACAGCTTGATGATACTTTGAGCTGCTACCCAAGGCAGAAATCTTAACATAGATGCTGGCAAGAAGTCAATAAATTCATGAAGAAAAATCAAACAAAAATATGTTTCGTTATATCCCCAAGCATTCCAACCAAATGCTTTTTATCCAATCATACAAAAGATATGTACACAAAAATGTTGGAAAAAAAAAAATCTGCTACTTCAGTCCAGTATTAGCCATGCTGTTTTCTTATTAGTGTGGCCTTGTTGCCAACTCCAGTTGCCAACTCCAAAAATCAGTTTTTCCAAGACTTCAATTTCCACACATTCTTTTTAAAATGTTCCTTCCATCAAAATGGACCACATACTTCTTTCTTCTGTGTTTTAACAGTAAAACATCACCATATAGAACAGAATAATTAACAATATTAATTAAAAGTAAGTAAAATATGCTTTGAGTTTCTTCCCACAGCCAGCAGTAGCTCGTTAAAAGGCTGTTTACATGGTAAAGATTTGTCAGCACAGGTCACATGGTCAACAGATTTGTCAGCACACCAACACAAGGATGTTATATATAGGGATAATTCCACACAGCAATGTATTATACCTGCAAACACTGTCTCAAAGAACAGGGACAGGAAACTGCTCTTTTAACAAACATTTAAAAAAATTAGGTTGGCAGTTACTCCTAAAATATTTATCTGACACATGGGAGACAGAAATCCATGCAACTTTACTTAAACAGGAACTTCGAGATTGCCTGCTGTTAAGCCTCCCATATCCCCAAGGCAAGTTACATTCCCCTAAAAAAGGGGATTGTAAAGTGATAAAGAGATATAACTAATTTTTCATGAGAAGTTTTATCAAGAGCCTTTAAAGCAAAATTAACATTTCACAGCAGTATTTTCAACAAATTATGTCATACACTAAAGAAGTCTAAGGAGTTTTTTATAAAGAGGCAATGAAAATTGCTGATGAGGTCTAATAATGGAGCACTACTCAAAGATGTAGATTAAATGTGGAAATGAACTACAAGCAGACTTAAATAAAACCTATTAAACTAATTAATGAACATCCATTTAGTCTAGCAATTTGGAACAATCAGCGTAATTTACAAGTGTGCTTCTTCAGAACAAACCAAAAGGCTGCACATCAAAGGGCAGCTTTTCACTGTAATTGCGTGCTTGGAAAAAAAAACAACACAACAGCATCAGACCACTTTGAACCAAGGGCTGGTTCATACACGCTCATCCCTGACAAGCTGCTATTTGAGAAAAATACCTGAGGTTGCAGCTGCTTCCACAGCTATGCTACAGTAAGGAGGAGGGGAAGTCTCTGCCTCAGGTAATGCTGCTGTCTGCGGAGGCTGCGCAGTCTCTGCAGACGTCGAAGGCTGCTCAGCTGCTGAAGACTCTGGGGGGTCATCTTCATTGTGAAGCTTAGGAGAAAAACACACACATTTCAGAGGCATTCAGGGAATATTTCCCATGACAACCTAATACTTGCAGAGACATGCTCAAAGGGAGACAAGTTTGCTCTCATCAACAAAACAAATTATTTACAAAACAGCACATGATCACTTCAAGTAGCCCAGCTAAATTCTTTTAAGCAATCAGCTAAAAATTATCTTAATTTCTTGCCTTTTTTTTTTTTCCCCAGGAATGGTTTTCTTCTCAGTGATGTTCAGGGAGTCTTAAAAATCTGGAGTTTTCCATTTTTACTATATGGCAAAATACAATTATATGAATGTTTTAATACCATTATATTTTTGTTCTTGGATACAGTCATAAAACATATTCAACTATTTAAAAAACACATCAGGTGAGAAATACTATGTTTATTGTATTTATCTAGAAGTAAAAGAATTAAGGCACATTCCTACTGTAACTGGGAATTTCATTCTCTTGCATCTTGTCAAAGAACTTCTTCATGCAAATTCTAAGATTTGTCAAATATTCTGCCTTTCTTAATACTCTGGAAACAATGCTTTTCCTACAAAACTTCAAGTTCGCGGATTGGTTTTTTTCCTTGATTAAGATGGAGTTTTAAAAAGACATGTCCAGTAAAGCATATACAGAAATAAGAATGCGAATAAGGAAGAACGTGAAATTCACATCCAGCAGCTAATACCTTTTCATAGAGTAGACATTTTTGATTGTTTAGCTAACTTGATAGTCTTTAGAATGTATCACGCTTTTAAAGAGTCTACAATCAAAAAAAGCGCTAGTTCCCAGTAGTGTGAACTACAAGATCAGATGCTTGCAAGGCAACAACTGAAGCACACGTAAAACCCTGATGAAAAAATAAGATTAACTTAAACATATCTAAAAGAGGAGAATTCTATAACCTCAAATTGGTACTTGTTACAAACACTCTACAGCAAAGTTATTTCAGTAACAAATATTAAGAATATAACTACAATTATTTCCTATTAGGCAAAGTATAATAAGATTACTGGGAAAAGTGCATTCTGACAAGAACGAACATAAAATTTCTTACTAAGCAGTGCAACACACCAAAACTGTTTGAATATGCAGATTATATAGAGGTTCACAGAATGGCTGAGTTTGAAAGGGACCTCTGAGCCCATTGAGTTCAACCTCTCTGCTCAAGAAGAAGCACCTACAGCTGGATGTACGAGACCACACCTTTTGAATACCTTCAAATATAGTGACTACAGGGGCTATGCAGAAAACCTGTTTCAGTGCTCAGTCACCTTCACATTACTAAAAATAAAGGAAAAAAAAAAAAGAAAAAAAATGTTTCCTGATGCTCAGAGGTCACCTTCAATAAAAATGATAGGTGTTTTTGAGCGTTTCTGGGTCCTGAGCAATCAGGTCATTTAATGCCTAATCAGTGATCCAGAAGTAGCAGTAATATGAGAAATATTTTTAGCCATTTGGAATAGTTAGAGCCAAAGAAAACAAAAGCATTTCAAAATAACCTAATATGTTCTGGGACACCCTTTAATGCACTCAAAGTGTCTTTATTTTGAAAGACTTATATTCAGGAACCAAGTATTTATATTTATCCTCCCTTCTATTATAGAGGCCTCTCAGAAATTCTGAAAAGCACTAGCTACCCTAATGCAGCAACTTAGAGAAAAATCCTAACCCCTTTAATTAAAAAAAAAAACAAAATTAACAACAACACAATAATTGGATTAAGTAGCTTGGGTGTTTACAGCTAGAATAATAAACACAAGTTGCTCCATGAACACAAACCAGCTTTTGTTAGTTCAAGTGTCCTTTATCCTACTCTCTCCCCAAGGCAGTAACTTCAGTTCCTTTCAGAGGACTACTTTGCTGGGTTAAAAAAAAAACAAAAAGCAAAATCCCCCAGCTGCAGCAGAACTTGCCCCAGAAAACTAGAAATTTTGCCCACACCAGCAGGGTAGACAGCAGTGGTTATATCATTTTGTCTTGTAACAACTCTGTCTCGTCTTCACAGAGCGCTGACTCTTCCCTCTGGAGTCACCAGCTTGCTTGAAACCAGTAGGAATCTGACTACCTTTGAGCCTCCCCCTTCACGTTTAATTTTGGCTTCTACTGGCGGTAAATTTAGAAGTTATTTTTGGAGACAGGGGAAGAAGAGGCCTGACACTCTTCATAGGCTTTATTGCCATAGAAACCAAGCTATAGACACCCAGAAAGGAAGAGAAAATGTCTTTTTCAAGGCATTACTTATGCTATCTACTTAAATGTCACCTGAAGCAGCATTTAAGCAGCATATTGAAAGTATATAAATAGTATCCAAATTTTTCTTTTTCCAATAGTAAGAATTTTGTCTACTTTTCAATTAAAGGACTAAGGAGAAGTCACAGTTTATCATCTCAGCCCCTCCCAAGCCTTCAATGAACCATTATTTGGTAGTAAGTAATATAGCTGCTACTGTCAAAACAATTACCAAAACCTATTAAACCACAGACAACTGTAAATTAGTACCTTCCCCCTATTCCCTCTCTCACAAGGAGGTGGGTGACACTGAAATTTTTTTCCTTCATGTTTTAGTCTGTACTCAGGGCATCTGGCTGACTATACAGAGCTTTACCATAAAAAAAAAAAGTGAGTACTTTACTGTTAGACACATTACTCTTAAACTCTTAATGCCAAGATTTCAATCCCTGCTTTTGCAGTCCTTAAACTACAGTACATTACAGGCTCATATTTTCAAGACATATCTATGTTAGGACAGGTAAAATTCAAAGGTGAACAGAGAAGCAATGGCTGCTCTGCCGACAATGACTCAGACTCATGGTAACTACAAAAGGGTAAACAGCACAGGAAAACATAACTGTTTCCTTCATATGATTTTTACCCTATACTATCTTCAGCTTCCTTCCTAGAAAAGATCTACAAAACAGTGATTCACTATTTCATTTCAGAAGTTAAAATCAATGCCAGGCCTTTCAGCATCAAAACACTGTATAAAATACAAGTTCTTTTAAAAAGAAATTATTCTTTTAAAATGCACACAATTATTCCTTCTACAATTTATTTCCTTAAGACTGTTATTCTGTATAATTATTTCCAAAGTAATCAGATGCAACATCTGAAATCAGCTGACAGCTTACAAAGAAACATAACCCACGAGAAAGTGCTTAGAACAGAAGCTTTTATTGAGGGGATTGATGCAGATACTTTGAACATTTAGCCTTATCAAAATAAAAACTAAAAGTGGAAGATCTCATTCTCTACTTTATACTTTTCATCTATCTGCAGATAGTAACTTTATCTAATCTACAGAAGTTTGCTCTCCTGGCTTAAACTCTAAACAGAGTTTGAGTAATTTCTGATGAACTGGCTGATTGTACAAGAGTGACAATATAGGCAAGTTATTAAATTATGCCATTCTAAAAAAATCGAGGGAAAAGGATATAAAAATAAATACCACCTGCACCATACATACACAAGGCTGGAATGATGCTTCCTGGTACAGTGCATTGAAGTAGCATCACTGTTTATCACAGCTTCTAGTGTTGGAGAGAAAGGCATGACAGATTCAAGATTGCCAGTGCAGTGCATGAAAAGAACTCTGACATTTCTGCATAAGATTCATGGCATCTTCCTTACTGGTTCACATGTATTTATTCCTCAGAAATCATAACATTGTAAATATGATAGGTGCAACAAACAGTGGGTTAAAAAAAAAAACAACCTATCCTCTTATTTAAGCTAACAGGGAGCTTCTCACATCTGTGTTTCACCTAATGTTTTCATTTGCTGAAAAATTCACACATGCCTACTGGTAGTGATTTGTAAGTCTGCATTAAACTGCTCTCTACAAATGAGGCATGAAAGCAGAGATCTCTTGCTACATAAAAATAACTTCACTTGAACAAATACAGGCTGCAAATTTAATGCTTGTTTTGTAACCACATACTGCATTTTTAAGCTTTACTAGTCTAAAAATAAGATTTATTTATCTGTAAATAGCAAAATCTTAATCTTGGGATTTTCAAGATAAAAAAGAGATCTTGAAATAAAATTTAATTCTGAACCTTTAAAAAACATTTCACTTGTTTCTTTTTTCTGAATGTCACCTAATAGTATCCACAGCTCAAATTATCAGCAACCACTTTTTTATTTTTAGAAAAAACACATAAAAGCTGTATCATTAAACCATAATCACCACACACAGAATCACAGAATTGTCTGGGTTGGAAGGGAGCTTAAAGATAACAGAGTTCCAATCCCACTAGCAGGGACAAGGACATCGTTCACTAGACCAGGCTGTTCAAAGCCCCATCCAGCCAGGCCTTGAACACTTCCACAAATGGGGTGCCCACAGCTTTGCTGGGCAACCTGTTCTAGTGCTTCACACCCCGCACAGGAAACAATTCCTTCCTGTATCTAATACAAATCTACCCTCCTCCAGTTCGCAACCATTCTCCCTTGTCCTGTCCCTGCATGTCCTTGTAAGAAGACCTTCTCTGGCTTCTTGAACAGCTCCTTCAGGCACTGGAAGGCTGACATAAGGTATCCCCAGAGCCTTCTCCAGGCTGAACCACCCAAACTCTCATAGTTTCCTCAGAGGAGAGGTGCTCTATCCCTCTAATCATGCTGGTGTCCCTCTTCTGGGCTTGCTCCAGCAGGTCCATGTCCTTCCTGTGCTGGGACCCCAGAGCTGATGCAGCACTGCCAGTGGGGTCTCAGCAGAACAGAGGGGCAGAATCCCCTCCCTGGCCCTGCTGCCCACGGGGCTTTGGATGCAGCCCAGGACACCTTTGGCTCTCTGGGCTGGGAGTGCCCATGGCTGGGTCATTTCCAGCCTCTCACCCACCAGCACCCCCAAGCCCTTCTGGGCAGGGCTGCTTTCCATCCAGGGCTGCTCTCCAACCCCCAGCCTGTGTTTGTGCTTGGGACTGCCTAGCCCAGGCACAGGACTTTATACACTCAGACTTGTTGAAATTCATGGTGTTTGCACCCATCCACCTCCCAAGCTTGTCAAGGTCCTTCTGAGTGGCATCCCTTCCCTCTAGCGTGTCAACCACACCACACAGCTTGGTGTCATCGGTAAACTTGCTGAAGGCAAGTGCTAAGATCAATCAGCCCTGATTTAGGTCACTAGTAGCCACTGAAAAATCAAAACTATAACCAATAATCTGTAATTACACTTGGAGAATAATTTTAAGAGCAGAAGAGATAAATAAATCCTTCTGCAAAATAAATGTTTTCATTTTCTTGTTTATTTGGAAAAAAATAAAACATCTACAACAGCTTTTTGAATGAAGTATTTCACAATTTTCCAGAACACAAGGATTCTTGAGAAAATATGCCAAACAAACCACACTGTATTTTAACTTACTAGCTTTCTCCTCAGTATGTTTTTTTTATCCTCCACAAATAAGGTAGTTTACAACATCCCTTTTTCTTCAAATGTGTGCTCTAACACCTATCAACCATGAATCCATGCAGACCAGCTAGCAGGAAGGCAACTATTTCCAGTTCACTACCAAATGCACGCTCTGCTGAAATATAGTCCTGGCCACAGCCATGGCACCCTAGAGAAACAGTATCCTCTAAAGACTGCTGAACCTTCAGATTAATAAACAATGAACTACTAAGCAATTAAGCTTACAAGGCACTTCAGTAAAATACAGATGTACATAAGTTTTCAGCTACTTTTTGCTTTTATGTATTCAAAACCAAGTGATCAAATCTGATTAGAATTCTTGACTGCACAGAACAGATGCACATAATTTTCTTTTCCTCACCATCTCATCACTTGGCAAGCATCAACTATCCAACACCCAGATCTAGCAATATCCCTACATGATAGCAAAGCGGGTTGGTTTGTTGGGTTTTTTGTTTTCATGAGGCATCTCTGCAGAAAAGTTTTCCACAGTAGTTAATATGTCAGAAGGTCAAAGGTATAAAATCTGCACTAGAAGCAGGAAAGCTGAACACAAGTCCATTGCTGCCACTCCACAGCTGTGCAGAAATACCAAGTGAGTCTGTTAAACGGAGATTAGATACCATGGAAACCCAGAACCTCTGGAGGCAAATTTCGACCAAAAGAATCCAGAGATTTATACTCCATGTTGTTGAAAAATAAGTTGCCAGAGAATGGCTTTTCTACCACAGTGAAATTCCTTGCACAAAAAACCAAAGTAATATGTAGCAAGTGAAAGTGTTTCACATGCATATAAGTGATACTTAAATTATTTTATTTCTCTCTTAACTAGAGATCTTTAGGCCATGAATTTTTCAAGGTTTTTAAAAAGGACCTTATAAAACCAATTTAAAATAAAAGCAACATACAAACCAAGTAAAACAATGGTGATTAGGGCTTTGTGAAGGAAAAGAAAATAAAAGCATTAATAATGTGTGCATAGATCAATCTATACAGATGTCTCTCCCTCCATCCCAATGATTACCTCGTGTTATATATAACATTTTACTTGGTCTTTCATTATAAACCAGATTTAACCAATTAATTACACATTCAATAGCACAACATACAAATCTGCATTCACTCCCTATGGTTTCTATTGAGATGTATCCCTTCCAATCCCTCCCATTAACAATAGAAGTGGGGCTGTTAGTGAATATGAGGACATACATTGGTGAATGTGTGAGCTCTCCTGTTATAAAACTAATGATACTAGAAGTATGGTCTTATTCTTTAAAATATATCCATTTCCCTCCATATTTTTGAGATTTCTTCTAAAGAATTATGCCACAATAATTTTTAATACTAGAATTTTGGTGTGATCCAAAGAGATACATGCTTCACATGTATCTGTAAAATTATAAATTGGGCGTTGTTTCCTAGGGTTCTTCCTATTGCATAGTTATAGGAATTAATAGAGAAGTTTGCCAACAGAAAACTGATGTCTCTAAATACTAACAACAACAGTGGCTGGGACCAATGTTTTCAAATCTTCACACATGAGTATAAAAAACATTATAGGAAAAAAAGTAGTTTAAAGCTTGCTCTAAAGCTTGTACACAATGAGGTATTGCAAGTCTGATATATACCAGAATGTAGAAGTTACTAAAAATCATTACCACCTATCATGTAGCCTTCTGCTTGTCAAACAGTAACTTGAGAACATCTTGAGGACCTGGTTTAAATTCTATAAACAAAGTATAAAATGAGGTTTTACTCCTGGAACACTTTCTAGATAGAAGAAACTCAGTAACAAAGCATGTAACTGAGACCAGAGGTCAGCCCAAGGGTGTGTTCCGTCACCAACACAATCATCACCACACGAGCCTTAATCACTCCTTCGACATCCATTTTCCTCAGACTCCACAATATTCACAGCAGCTCCATTACAGTTGGCTGAGTGTACATCTCTGCCTATTCCACTTGTATCTGTTGCAAATTTGATGCATGTGAATTTGTTTTCTTGAAGCTGCAAGTATACTCTGCCCGTGTAATCTTGTGCATTAACAAACAACGTATGTTTGCTTCCCCTTGTGTAGTCTCTTAACCAAACCTCAAGGAGCACTCTACAATTTTAATATTGTACAATTTGGTGGGTAACATCTCTACCACTGCTTTACCCACTGCTTGGGTGACTCTGTAAGTGTTGGTCACTCCCAACTCCCACCACCTATTGCTGACCACTTTTAAGGAATCTGCTTCTCCTTCCTTTCTGTAGCTCCCCTTGTGATCAACCAAAACTGCAGACAGCACCAGCACGCTGGCAGGTCCTGTGTTCCATACAATGATACTTCCTGTTCATTCCCACCATATTCCCTAATGATGGACAACATTTCATCAGGATTTGTTGGCAGCTGCCACTAACCAAAAGCTTCAGCTAACAACCAGTCAGTCACAGGTCTTGTCTTTACTCAGCAGAGCTGTATAGAATCAGTACAGAAAGAAGATCTTGGTTGCTCTTGAGTCACACAGAACACAGAAAACACAAACTGTAAAAGTAGAGGGAAGAGGAAAGCCTGTAAAATTAGGAAATATCACCAAGAGCAGACTCAATAGTCAACAACTCCAGTTTCCAGTTTATCCTACATTCACTTGGACTGCAAAATTCAATGTTGATTGAAAAAGCTGAATATTACTCTAAATATTATACATATTTCAGTTAAAGTTCAATGGGAAAGCTCAAGCACAAAAAGTTCTTAAAGACAATGCAGGAGGACAATAAATTAATAAATTAATTTTACAAGTGAATAACAAAGATGAAAAGGAGTTTCTTCCTGGAAATGTATTATGGAACCTGAACTGAAGAAGCAGCATACATTTTCACCTCAAGGCCTTGATTTGAAAGAAGTAGGAAAGAAAGGACTCAAGTTTGTGTCTCCTGTACCATGCATAAGTGGCACTGAAAATTCTTCAGAAAAATTATGAAAAACTTAAAAAGCTTATTGTCAACTCAGGAATTTTATTGCATGTGTACTTAAATAGAGCCAGCCAAGCAGAACAGTTTCCTACTCAACAATATAACTCAGTAGCCCAAAATGAAGTAATTAATTAAATAGAATATAAATCAGAGGATACTATTAATCAATAAGAACAAACTATTCTTATTAGTAAGTCAATCATGCTTGACTTTTACAGTATAATTCATTTGCTTAGTAACTGGAAATTGAGTAGTTGAGCTCCTCAACTTACAGAGATAATACAGGCGAACTTCAATAGCTTAAAAAAAACACACATACACAACAACAGCTGAGCACGCTTATTGCTAACTGCAAGAACAGGTTCTACTGAAAATATTTTCATTTTGATTTGCAACTCACACAACGCTTATAAACATACAAGGTCCTTTGTGGGGGGCTGGTAGGCCTGTGAACATTTTGAGGACCTACTGGTGACACAGACCTAGGACTGTGTCATCCTCCACAGCCAGGGTGACCTTAGGCTCTCCCCTCAAGACACCCTGGGGCCTGTTTTACACTTATGTTAATCTCTGTACCCCAGTAGGCCCATTGGCCTCCCTGCCCCTTCTTACCATAGATAGCTATGTTCTGGAAAGTTTCTTTGAATTCGGTTGGTTCAATTTGAATGGACCCTGTTGGTCCATTACCCTTAATCCCACCTGCTGTGTTGCCCTGTTGGCTCCCTTGCCCATCCATCCCAGTTGTACAACTCCCTTGCCCTTTCCTCATTGGTTGGTGTAAACCCCTGTATTTAAGGTTTCTCCCCCCCCACCTTTGTTCTTCGCCTTCTGCCCCCTGGACCCTCCAGGTGACACACTGTGTCCCTGGAACCTGATCAGAAGATCCCTCCACTCTGCTCCTGGCTGTGTTCACTTCCCCATTGTGTGTATGCTCCGAATTGGTGCGAGTGGTGGCTTTATCTCTGAATATTGCCACTGCCCCCATCCAGCTGCGTCGTTCATACAAGGGGTAAGCGATAGTCCTTCCTTTAAAAAAAAGCATGTTTATGTCTCAAAAGGTAGTACAGAATTTTTTCAACCCTACTGTTAAAGAGTGCTGACTAAGCATTTTAAAACAATCCTGCAAAATGTGGAGTACAAAGGACAATTCTCTGGTCCTCTCTATTGCCAGAGAGATGACGCACACACCTGAAAGCAGGCATTTTCCAGAAGGTTAATTGATTATAAGGCAGCTAAACAAAACAAAAAAGCAGCAGTTGAGGATGTTCACCTCTTTGGAAGGCAGCAGAACATGACAAAATCAGTGCTGTCACTAAATTATGGAAAGTATTCTCAGGAGGGAAAAAAAAATTGAGGCACACAAGAAAGGAACATAAGCCACACTGCTCAACATCAGCATGGCCCATCACTGCAGGGCTTTAATGGCCAGATCCTTTATTTGACAAATCTCTGCCAAGCACCAAGTACTAAAAAAAAAAAAAAAAAAAAAAAAAACAAAACAAAACATGGGTTTCAAAGAGAAATAAAGAAGTATACGACTTATTGCAGATTTTATTGTGTCTACACCACTCAAAGTTCAGAGGATTTTTTTTCTGAATTGCTCTGTGCATTCCAAACACAGCTGGAGGCAAAGCCATGGATGAGGTTGGGGGACAAGATTCAATATCTTATGTTTTGGCTATGGAGTGGTTGAGGAATAAGTTAGACTATCTCAATTTTAGGCTAATCTTAGCCTATGATAATGGAAACAATACTTAAGTGGAATAAACAGTTAAATGTTAAAATGGAAAGATATTTTTCACTTTCACTGTAAATCAGATATGTTCTGAGTGCAGGCTGTGCCTGACAAGACTTAAGCACAAACCAGAAAAAGTTAGTCATTCTCATTAAAAAACACAGCTGGTGAAGGGGGTGCCCAATTTACTAAAATCAGCTACTTATGACAGTACTTGCCCAGGAAGTGGGAGACCTAAGCCTGAGGCAGCTCAAACCCACGGTCTTGGCTCTGCAGTAGTTCAGTTTCAGTAGGAAAAGTTGGCAGTACCTCTCCAACCTAACAAGTTGCCAGTTTCTTTTCATTCTTTTTTTATTCAATCTCTTAGGATTGCTTTTCTTCTTCATTTGAAAATGGCTTCCCTGATTTGACTGTACTGGTGTAAGTTCTTTCCCCTTTTCAAAACAGGTAGAAATCTAGAGGGAGATTTGAGGCTATGAAACTTTAGAAAATACTGAAATCTATGACTGTAAGCTGAACACTGAGGTCTCACAAAGTTAGGCATCATGACATTAGCGGTTGCCACATCTTCCTTGTTTTGTCAACACTGTCACAGGGAAGAAAGTTTCGAAATATGCCTGGAATTAGCCGTTTGTGAAAAGTAACTCATTTTCCCCATCTAGAAGATTGCTACTAACATTTTGTATTAACATGTTTGATTTGTGAGATTATCCTGATGTGGTCCCTACCACATCTTTCAGACACAAACAAGCTGAGAGAGGGCATACAGTTCCTCCTTTTAAAAGTACCAGGGAAAGAACATCTACCTTGGCCACAAGGCAGCTGACTCCTGCTCACAACCCTGCTATTTGAAGTCATTTTATTCACGTTACTGAAGCTTCCTAATAGGATTAGAAGACTTACCAGGTGTCACATGCACGTCACAGCCTGAAGCTGCCTTTTTACATTACTTGACTTCATATTACTGCACAGATCAGGTACCTCTTTCTTTGAGCTTCATGACCTTTCAAGAACCTAAAAATCCCCCAGCTTCACAAGATAGGCTCAGGCACACAAACATCTTACTGCCACTAGAAAGGCCAGTCCTGTTCCCAACCTCTCCTCCTATCTCCTCCTACACAGATCCAACCTTAGATTCTGGCCTACCAAGACCTTTGGTGAAAAAACCGAGTGGAGCAACCCAGGTACATTTTGCTGGTTTCACTCTTTTTCTTGTTCAGTATGGTAAAACTGGTACCTTATGAAACTAAGCCAATTTGTGTGCAAAATTGCTTAGGTCACCCTGTGCCCACACCACAAAAAAAGAAAACTGCCCACATAAAAACCCAGAAAGCTACTGTAACCACTGATATTCCTGGTGTACCAGTAAGCCAGGCATTCCTCCTATGAGTCAGCTGCAGAGCAGCGTGTTATGTGGCCTCCATGAGATTCAAAAATCATATAGTAATGGCAATACACAGTTAAACAAATTTAAATTTATACAGAAAGTATTGTGCCTGTCCAGTACCTCAGCACTTCTACTTAGGAGTAACATACAGAGCAACTTGAAGTTTATTTCCTTGTTTGCATAAAATGAGAAAGTATTTAGAAACTTAACTAGAAAGTAAAAAAAAAAAAAGCGTAGTCATTTAACTATTAACTGCATGCCTACTGTCTCTGCAAATGTCTCAACAGTTATAATTTTTCTTGTTTATGGCAGGATTCTTCATAAAAAAAAAAAGAGAAAAAATGTTTACAAAAATTAAAGCTATTCCTTCAAGAAAAAAACCCTACTGTTTAGTAGAGAAATTTGTCACAGGTATGTACTACAAAAATAAATTAAAAATCTGAAATGTCTATTATTACTTTCCAAAAAACAACTAAGATACAGGGACAGATCACTGTCTGAAGTAGCATTTACCTCACTTCAGGAGATCCTCATTTGCTTTTATAAGCTATTAAAAGTCTGAACTAGCTGTTAGATGTGCAAATAGTCAGTGCAATGAAAAATTATATCTTCTTACAACTGAGGCTCATATCACTAGGAATATCTGTGCAACTGTCACAAGCAAACAACAGTAACAATTATCAGCTAATGCATCTTTCCTCAGTAATTTTCAGTATTAAGAACTCAGTCCTCCAGATGCAGAATTTTATCTTCCAGTTACAATATCACCCCATATCTGTGGAAAGCAATAGAATTTCCCCAAGCTAGCTTGAGCTGTTCTGTAAGACCAACTACATAAGAGTTTTCCTTTTACTGTAAAATAAATAAATAAATACTGTAGAAAATACAGTAGATATGTAGATATAAGCTAGCAATCTTACATCAAAGCTGTAGAATTACCTACATTTGGGAGTTTATTTGCCAATCACTATTAGGCTCAGTCACCGGAAAAGAAAGAAGGAAGAGATTTTTCATTGTTCACGTTTCCTGTGCAGGTTAACTTTCGTAAGAGTACAAAGACAACTTGACTTTGATCAAGGTTTTTAACCAAGTTACACTGGGAGAGTAAAGAGTCAGCAGCAATGGAGGTAAGAGATACAGAAAATAAAGTCTTATCTGAGTTTGTGCTTTGCTATAGTGTTTACAGTACAAATTTTCATATCTTAGCCCCATTTCTAAAAGCACACATAACTTATGCAGGATTGACATCCCTTTTAAAAACCACAATTTCTTTATCCCTGTATAGTGCCATACAACAGCAGGCTGCCATCAGAGTCTTGCCTCACACAGCACTTACAAACCCCATCAAACCCAAGTGCTACAGTGGCATAGCAAGCTCAGGAAGAGCTGAGCTGACATCCCTGTGGACAGCTGCCTTTGGCTCCACCCAAATCGGTTTGTTACCTACCCATTTTACCATTTACCTATTTAGCTCTGACCAAACCCTAAGTCAAAGACTCAAGACTACCTGACCCCAAACTGTTTACCCAAAACTTTAATCCAGAAAGACTGGTTATTGTAATTCATGAGCAGTACAGCTTGCAAGTCCCACAGCCTTTAATACAATTTCTGTGCCTAAATCACTCACGTGCACATGAAGTCTTCCCTCATGACTCAGTTTTCTGGAAAGCCACGTTTCTAAGTAAAAAAGGCAATCTCAAGCTCTCTCAGTTTTATGTGCTGCAGAAAAGAGCTGCATTTCCCCCTCTTTGTTTCACTACAGATCCACAAAGCATAATTTCAATCACTTTTTCTGCAAACAGGCTGGACTAGAAGCAGACATTTCAGACAAGACAGCAGTGATACTAAGGTCAGATGACAAAAAGATAGAAGGTAAAAACAATCAGGAGAATGATTACTGAAGAATTTTTATTTTAGTTTTCCTAAAGTTTATGCCTTATCCAACAAAGAACAGAATAGGGGAAGAAACAGAAAAAATACAACAATAAGTTAATTATACAGCTGAACAGACTTATACCTGCATGGAATGTCAAATGTAAAATTTAAGACACATTTACCAACAGGAATGCAGTCATTCAAGTGACTAAGGAAAAGGAAAAAGGAAGTAAAGCAAGACAACAAAGGTTGGCTAATTTACTTCTAATGTCATACTCCTGCAGGGAAACATGA
Organism: Petroica traversi; assembly: GCA_025920805.1. NCBI lineage: Eukaryota > Metazoa > Chordata > Aves > Passeriformes > Petroicidae > Petroica > Petroica traversi. Next base: position 11,862,841 of record JAHLSL010000062.1, on the reverse strand, counting down.
CAAATTCTAACCCATCAATTATTTGTCTTTTTGCCCGACGGAGACAAACTAGGAGGGCCAGCAAGCAATACAAATCACACATGCCCGCGGCAGATAGTTACGTAATGCTGACGTACTGCCTGCTCTTTGCTCACAACACTCACTTTGCTGCAATTCCAAGTACCAGCTTTTAACAGCTGCCCGGCTTGAACACTTTTAAACTGCTTTGTAAATAAAATGCAGACACACAAAGAAGAACAAGATACAGAATGAGGCTTTAGAGCTATTTCCAACAGAGATAAAAATAAGAAAAGCTGAGGGTTAGCTTTAGGATGAGACATTTTCTGTTTCATAAGAAGTCATAAAACTGGCTTTTTATGCTAAAACTCAAACTAAATTGCTTGCCAATCTAAAGCCTTTTAGTCTAATTTACTTAAAGAAACCACAAATAAAAAGAGGAAGAGCTCCTTCAACTTCATTGAAATGCTACTGTCAGCAACAGAAACACAAGTCAGTAACTCTTTTGATAATAATATACAACCAGAAAGCTTTCTATTAAGAAGAGAACTTGCCCTGAATAGAGTCAAATAGATCAGCCAGAAAAAAAGGCAGAATGGGTACAAGCAGGGCCAAAAATTGTTTGTTGTTAATCATAGGAGAAAGAAAAAAAGAAAAGACAAAACAAGAACACAGTGAACACAGCATAACTGGCAAGATTTCATAAAACTAAATTCATAAAACATTCATAAAATGTGATATTAGCCATATTAAGTCATCTTTTTTTCCTGTATTTAGTCTGTAAAAACTAGGACACAACCATAAAATCTGCAATGATCTATTGCTCAGTACCTATCGCAGCCATTATGTAAGCAAATACATCACAACACTTAAGATCACATGCTTGAATAATCAGCTGCTAATTAAGAATATCTGCAATGGCCTTGTCCCTTCTTTTCTCTAACCCAAAACAGTAAGCAAACAACATTACAAAAATCTCAATCTCCAGCAGTCAGATATAACAAAGACACTAAAACAATAAACTCCTTCCTATGGACAGTAATCAGTAAGGCTGTATTTTAAACTCTGGAGCACAGCAGACTGATTTATAACAAGTGACTACACAATTTAATATACACAGCAAACTGAGGAGGCCAACTCATGCAGTCAAACAAGATAAACTCTTTCGGAAGGCCACACCAAAGAGTGTTTGCCCAAAGCTGGGCATCAGCACCATCACTGGAAGTTCCTAACAAGCATAAGATGAAAATATTACAGAGACAAATTATTTCTTCATGTTTTTTGGGTTTTTTTTGTACTCTGCTGAGTAACTAAAATGTTTCCCTTCTACCTATCTGACCTTTAGTAACATATACTTTCAAGGCCCTTTAAAACATGCCCAGGTTACCTAAGGCCTCGAGGAAGATAATGCTTGTAGGCTCTTAAGAAAATGCTCTGCCAGCATTTTCCTTCTCTGTTGCAGAGAAGGACTTCTGCTGATTTCAAGTTATGGAAGCATGGAGTCAGAAAAGAAGTGTGCTAGAAAGCACTACCCCATAAAGCAGTTGGTTATCAGCTACCATCCTAAAGACACATGTCACAGGGTGTGCTCATCAGCTCTGTGACAATCCCTGTCTCTAAGTGCCCAAAAGCAAACAGAAATTTACAATGCTGTAAGACTATCAAAATAAACATTCCAAATACAATAAAAGAGTTTCCTATTATTTTTTCTTAAATCATAACCTAGGAACAATCTAAATATAAGTACCAGTATTTACATATGCACAGAAGTAAGTGTGATTACTTCTGTGGACATTTTTTTCACTGCTCAAGCTGTAAAACATGAGCACTAAAATAAATAATTCAGGATTTAGCCAGATTTAGCCAGAAGACTGCAGTAGGAATTTGAATCTCAGACAGTAACAAAGATTTCAGACTTCCTTATCTTTACATTCATAGCAAAGCCATAAAGTACAAAGAATTTAAGGACAAAATTAAAACTTTTGAGGACACTGACAGCACAGAAGTAATTTGTGCACTCAAGAAACAAAATGAGTGAAATTGACTTTAAGGTAATGACTGCAATATTTATATAACTGACTTTAATGACTGCGAGAAACAAACAGGACAATCAATTCGGGCAGGACGAAAATCTTTTTGTTCTAAATGATTACTTCTGTGGTCAAGTTCAGGAACGAAAGAAAAATTGTTGTCAGTGACACACAAAGCTGCAGACTGTTCTTGAGAAGGGTGTGCTTGTGCATGTGCATACACACAGACACACACACACCGAAGGTCAGCCTCCTCCCTGCATTTTACGCTTCCCTCCTTCCCTCTAATCTTCACACAGGCCTCGCCCTCTATCCCAGTGCCCGACAGCCACTGTTTCAGAGGTTCTGTCCGCGGCCCGTGCTCAGCAGAGACAAGGACCGCTGCCCCTTCCTCCCCCGG
>JAHLSL010000062.1:11823134-11860014 GCA_025920805.1 Petroica traversi | reverse complement strand
GTGCGCCCCCGGCCCCGCCGCTGCCGGGAGCCGGGCTGCTCCCTCCGCACCTCTGTTCTGTTACCTCCCAAGCGCTGGCTTTGCCTGATATTTATCACTACTGATCACCAAAGGGCAAGTACAATACGGCACAAAAGACATCTTGAGAGCGATTTTGAACAGGCATCTACCTAAAGTGATTAAGAGTCCTCAGCCCGTTAGGCTGAGTTTCTTGCGAAGGCAATGCACCGTTCTGTCGCAAGAAAATGTGATTTTCATCTTCTCTCTTCCTCCTAAAATTAAATGTTCAGATGTTTATGAGCTCCTGGAGTAAAACCAGTTAAAAACGCCTGCGCCCGTAAAGGTGTATCGGATGAGGCTGACTCATTTCTAGGTTCCTGAGCTGCCAGATGTGTAGCTGTGGCACGCAACAATTTCAAACAGCCATAGATGCATCTCTTGGCCGCAGTGGAGAGGAATGTTCGCGTGTGCTGCTGTTCAGCTCATCTGCAAGGCAAATGCTCTCACAAAAGTGGCTTCTCGCTATCGCTAATGGTTGTCACACAGAACTTTATCCTGCAGCTCAGGTCATCACCCTTCCGTAGCTGTTTGCTGACCTGAGCAGCAGGGTAAGTGTTTTTTGCAGGCAGCCGTCACTGGCGAGCTGGGTGAGGGCTTGCGGGAGTGGGGTGAAGTTCCAGTACGTGCGAGTGGGAGGGCAGAGAAGTGCAGAGCGAGCTCCACTATTGGAGTTATGATTCTAGATGGGGGTGGGAGTGAAGATAGGCAGGATTATAAGGGAGGAGGAGGTGGTGGAAGAGTGAGACTTTATGTTTGTGCCTGGGACCTTGCCTGCAGCCGGTACCTAGTTAATGCAGCAGTTACTAAAGCTATCCAAATGAAAAGAAAAACATGTTTGGAAAGTTCGGGCCTATTCTGTTGGTTGCATTTGTTTTGTTTCTTGTACAACTCTGTTGCACATCAAAAGCCCCAGCAGTTAGGAAACAAAGTCGGTAGAGAAATATAAGTTAGAAATAGATTCATATTATTTTCCCAACAGGATTTTCTCCTTTTTCCTCTTTATACATAAAGAAGGTTTAATTATTCTGTCCTAAAAGGCAGATTTATTAGTGAAGGTCATCTTGAGTTTAAGCAAGTTTGTACAGAGTGTTGCAATGTGTTTCAGTTACCTAAATTTCTTAATTATATTTCCAAATTTCATGTGGACATGGAAATTGGACCCTTCGAGTAATCAGTTTTACGTCTTCTGTATCGTTAGCAACAATTATCTCCAAAATAAATTTTTTCAGAAGTGTGACGTCAGCATGTGACGTCTCAGCCCAGGAAGGTGTCACCTGATCTCCATGGCTTTTGAAGTGTTGAATCTCAGCTCTGCCATACACTCCCCTAGAAACTCCCAACTAGTTAGCCAAATGGAATTTGAGCCTGCAAATGTTGGAATACAGTTGAGTAAGCATTTATTAAGATGTAACCTTCCATTTTGAACTCATGCAATTCATGTATTTTAAGGGAAGAAAGGACAATAGGTGAGAACCAAAGTGTATTTAACAGGAAGACTGGAAAATATTCCATAGCACTTGGGGAAAGAGTCAGTAGAGGTGGGAGCAGATTCAGTAGAGATAATAGTGCTGAGTGTGGAGAAGGAGTTTCATATTTAGAGACAAATTCTGGATGGATGATCTAGTTTACATACAGAGACCAAACTTCTTTTACATTGGGAATATCAGTGTACTTATCAAGCAGGCCATGTGACTTATTTAGGCTTTAAATATGTCTTTCTTTTGATTCTTATTCTTTCTGGAACAATTATTTTTTTTTAAACTATGAAACTGGATAGGAAGTTATGTCATTGTATTGAAATTAAAAAAGGAAGATCATGCATTTATTTCAGATATTTGTATTTTCAAAATCATGTCATCTGTACATTTTAGTTTAACTGTCTGATTCCAGAGGTTTTGACTGTGGCATAATATTAATTTATAATCCAAAGCAGTTGGCAAGCTTCCTTCAAATCACAGAACCACAGAATGGTCGAGGTTGGAAGGGACCTCTGAAGGCCATCTGGCTCATCCCACTGCTCAAACAGGATACCTAGAGCAGGCTGCCCAGGACCAGAGTGTTCTTGGATATATAAAAAAATGGAGACTCCACAAGTTCTTGGGGCAACTTAAGTCAGTGCTCAGCCACTATCACAGTAAAAAAACCTTTCCTGATGTTCTGAGGGAGTCTCCAGTGTTTCTGTGTGGGCCCATTGTCCTGATTCTGTCACTGAGCAATGCTGAGAAGAGCCTGGCTCCATCCTTCCCTTCAAGTATTTATATACACTGATGGGATCCCCTCTGAGCCATTTCTGCTCCAGGCTGAAGGGCCCCAGATCTCAAAGACTTTCTTCACAGGGAAGATGCTCCAGTCCCTTCACCACCCTGGTGGCCCTTTGTTGGACTCTCTCCAGTGAGACCGTATTTTTCCTCTACTCTCTTGTACAGAATATATATTGAATGTAGGAAATGTGTCTTTCAGAAATGATTTCTTAGATAAACTATCTTTATCTAAGAAATTAAGACTATTAAGACTTTATTTCTTAGATAAACTATCTATCTGTGGATGATGTGGACTGTCCCGATGACTAAAACACTTGAATGCTAGTTTTAATGCGAGTTATAAGATATACTTTTTTTATTTTGACCTTCTTAAACCTAAAGGGCCTACAACTACAGTAATGGTTAGGACTATTTTCTGGATGTTGGAGAATATTGCTTTTCATCAAACAACTGTATTTAAAGAAACAGAAATAGTGCTCTAAATAACATGTAAACAAGATGGTTTCAAATTTATATTTAAAAGGAAGTATTGCTTCAGATTTCTTTTTTAGGAAAAAAGGAGCTTAATTGATGTTAGTCAGCAAATTTACAACAGTTTAAACTTTGTTCCACCCTGAAAATGAGCCAAGAAAAGATTCTTCTTGGTAACAACAGCCCTTGCAAGCCCAGTTCTGTGAAAAGTTGTCTTGAAGGATGGCATCTGAATTCAGGCAAGTCTGAACTTAATTGCACAAAGGCAAGCAGAACAGGATAGCAATTTTAATCTTGTTTCTCATTCATTATTCAATGAATTGCCAAAAAATAAGAAAGCACAATATTTATCTTTATACTTCTTCACCTGTATAAGCCTATTCAAATTTTTAAGGTTTCTTATAGAACTTACAGAACAGGTAGATTTCAGAACTAATTTAATTTTATCTTAATAAAAATGCATAAATCAAGTACCACATAATTATATTATTCTATAATATTGTACTATTTTAAGTAAATATAGTATTTATTATTTTACCTGCTGTATAAAGAATTTTAAAAATTAAAAATAAAAGCTGTACATTCCTATCCAAAACCTAGGAGAAAAGTAAAATTTCAGGTTTTATAGCTTTTATTTTCTTCTTTAGCATATGTTTTTCAACCTCTAATACAGAGACTGTCAGTAAGAAATAGTTTTTTTCCAGATGTAAATCTAATGAAATTTACTTATGGACCAATCCTTTGACAGTATTTATTTTCCTACATATTTTAAAACTCCTCTTATAAACTATTGGTTTTAATTTATGTTCCTTTTTATGTAAACTGCACAAAATTTTCAATCTCTCTATGGGCTTAGATGGTTACTTTAAGGAGGAAGTTGGCTTAAACAAACCACAGGGACTGAATTTCTTAGAAAGAAACAGCAGGAGTTTGGATTAGTTTTCTTCATCTATTCTTCTCCTTTTTCAGGCAACATAGGCAATGCCAAAGCCATTGTTACCAGGAACACCGGGCTACCTTAAAGATTTTGTGGCCGAATGTAGATTTTCAATTACATTGTCATCATCTCTGTTCAGTGCATATATACATGTGTACAGTCTCTCAAATGTGGCCTTTGGATATGTCCAAATACCATGCAGGTGTGTCTGAACCAGGTTTAAAAGTCATTACTGCAACTCAGAGCTGGGGTTGGGAAACATATCAAATATTTGCTTTGGTCTAGGACAGATCTTGCAGCCTGCATGGATCTATCTCTTTACTGCCACAGTTATCTCCTGCTAAGTCACAGAGACAGTTCTGAACTAGCTCAGGAATATTCTGACAAGTTCCCCCTCCTTTGTCTAAGCTGTTAGCATGGTTAGATCCTGCACCTCTATTGTCTCCCTTACAACCTACATTAATTACCTTTGCTGACTACAAGCACAGTTAAAACAGGAGACCACAGAAGTGAAGGAACATCGTCTTTAAAGACAGCTCTGCCTCAGACAAGTTCAGGGAGCCAATGCTCACATTAGCAACAGTACAGCTTCTTCAGTACAGCTCAGTGGTTTTGCAAGGAGAAAAAAAAGAGCATAATGAGCTGCCACTGCAAGATGATTGCTTAGCCAGTTCTGTGCAGTAAGCTATGAGTCTAGAGGAAACAGTGCAGAGTCCATAAATAAAGGCTGAGGCAATGTGTGCTTGTCTCTTAGTGTAGATTCTTCTTTAAAAGTCATATTTCCTCATAATGGGACACATTGAGAACGAAGCATGAATGTGAAGGCTGCTGGTTTTTCACACAGGTGACTGAGAAGGGTCTGAGTAAAAAGGATTTGCAAAGTCCCACCTATTTGGAGAGGCACGTGGACTTGAGAGAAGCTGGTTTAAAACAGAAGGATCACAGGAGGAAACACAATGAGTGTGTGCCAGTTTGAAGTTGTTCACTTTAAAACTAGTTTGTCTTTTAAAAATCTGTGAGTTTGTAACTATTTTTTTAAATCCCTTGTAATATAATATAATAATTTAAATATTTGTATGTTATGAGCACCGATGGTGGACACTCCCTAAACACACCACAAATGTCAAAAGCTGAGAAGTAACGAGAATTTTCTAAAATTTATAAGGCCTAACTTTTCAGTGTGTTTTCAGCTACAGATCTGATGTTAAAAACCTAATGTTAACAGTTGTCAACATGTGGTGTTATGTAAATACACAGCATTTAACAAACCAAAAAATCCCCCTATGGCTTTGAAGTTTTCATTTAACAAGTTAGATTGAATGGAATGTGCAGAAGTCAGTCAGAGCTGAAAAAAATGATGACAGGAAACTTGAAATACAGAATAAAGAATGTAAATATACACCAAACTGTGAAGGCATGTGGGAAATATGTGAGGAAATACCTCCAGCTGGAAAACAAAGAACAAAACAATCACCAAACCACTGAGATCTGTTGGGGGGAAAAAGTGGAAAAAATGGTAGCAAATACACACATCTGTAGGCTTAATGCATTAAAAATCAATACAGGTGCATGCTACAAGAAGAAATTCAATGTGTTTTTGAAGTCTTCTTTGGACAAGGTATTTCTATTTTGATCTTGGCAATACTTGTCATTTCTGTAATATCAATAAGGCATGAATAAGTAGAACACAGTTTTAGCATGTATTCCTCAGGAAAAAGATTATTCAAATATTTGTTAATCCATTTATTTGAAAGCTACTTTGATATTACATGGGCTGTATGCAAAACAAAGCCTAAGCAGTTAAGGCCTTGAAAATCATTTTCGTATTTTCTTTCTAGAAGAGGAAAGAACAAGCAATAGATACACAAGTAACTCCATGCTCTTGCAGTGCCAATGTTGCCATAAGTATTAACTGCAAAGCATGGTCTCTGTCCTAAAGGAACAGGAGGAAGCTGGATATGTAGTCACAATAATTTACTGCTAGGCAGTAAGTCTGAAGTGTTGGCATTTCTCCTAATGCCTATAACACAATACAAAAATCTATTAAAAAAGCTATAAAATGAAAATGATCTTTTCAGTGTCCAAATGATGCTGATCATTCAAATCAGATGTGCTGTGACACTGCCCTGCACAGTACTGATATTGGGTTTTTCTAAATAACTTTCAGTTTCTTCATCATTGTGTATGTTCCCAATATTCACAGCCTTTGAGCAGGCTTTATGCCCAAACTGATTTTCCTCTACATAAAATAAAGCTACACATAATTTTAAACTTGTTTTATTACAAATCCCCCTTTTCTGCTGTGTTTGTAATGCAACTGCATTAAAAGCCACAGTGATTATAGAGCTGTTGAGCTGTTACAGTGGCTCCTTGAAATGCCAGTTTAGTCTCCTTTGAACATAAGTCAGAATAGGAACAGAAATAGAGTAGAATATAACAGAACTGTTGTTAACTACCAGATCATCAACCAAACCTAGCCAGCTGCAATGCTAACTCAGCCTAAATTCTGGCTAAGGCCCCATGCCTCGAGCTTCCTGTTGAATAAGCATTCTGTTTCTTGGTTCAAATGACTCTTCAAATGACTTTCAGAGGATTTCTGAAGTACATAGATTTTACATATTAGCTAGCCACATAAACTCAGGTAGCATGTGAATATGACCACTAAACAGATAATTTCTTAAACGTGGAGAAAAGTGTTCTTTTTCTCAGGTCCAGCATGCTAACAGTCAAACAACATTGTGTCCCATTGTCAGAATATATTGTGTTATTTCAGATAAAGACAGCTGCCCAAATTTTATCCAGCTCAGGAACTAGCAATATGCAAACACATAAAAGTTGCTCAGTTTGCATACTCTTGCTTTGAAAAGTATGTAACTCTCTGGAAAAAAATGCCTAGTTCAGAGAATCTGAGTGGAAGTGTCCATCAGCATCTGAGCTGACCTTGTCCTCCAGTGGTAGAAAGGGAAAATAAATTTTGAGAAACAATCTTCAGTGGAGATTTCCACTAAAGCTGGCTTTTGTTCCATCGTATGCTATGTGTAGGTGGCTTCAGGCATGATAATTCAGCATTCCTGTCAGTTTGAAGGCAAAGAAAGCAGTGTTAATATGCAGAAGGGCTCTAAACCAAGCAGTTCAGTAAGGGTTTGATTCTGCATTTGCTTCTGTGAGTTCAGCTAATTGAAAGGAGGAACACTTCTCTTGAAATATGTGTCAACTATGTCGCCCCAATTTATTCTACTATACAGCAGTTAGCTCACCTAAATTTAGATGTTTGTGTCACAGATGTTTGCATTGGATCCAGATATCTGGGTATTTTTTATTGTGAGTGGAGGAAAAAAGCACTTTCATGATGCAATTCTAAGATATGTGCTCCTGGCCTTGTCACTGGGCACCACTGAATTATGTGTGGCCACCTTTTCTTCTTTCCCTATTTATACACATGGATGGGATGCCCCTCTGCCTCTCTTCTCCATGCCCAACTCTCCTCAAGGAGCCAACAATGAAAGGTGCTTTCCTGCACTTGATGTTTATAGACAAGGAAGAATTGCTCAGGGACGTGAAAGCTGGAGCAGCCTTGGCTGCAGTGGCCATATGACCCCTGGGATCCAGAAGGATACAGAGAGGAGGAAGCAGGGCAAAAATCAGGACCACAAGCCTGAATTTTGGGAGCTCAGGCACCAACTTCTTCAGATAACTTCTTGGAATAATCCCATATAACCTTAGAATAAGGTTCCAGTAGAGCTGGTTAATATTCAATCATCTCCTCCTTCAAGCTTAAGAAAGCTCCATCCTAACGAGTAAGAGATCAAACAAAGGCAGCAGGAATCCTGCATGGACGAGCACGGAGCTCCTAAACTAATTCAGATATGAAAAAGAAATGCATGAGATGAGGGAAATGACAGGTGACCCACAGGGTGTGCAGAATGTATCTTTAATAAGGGTATGTTTCTCAAAAAAATAGCAGAAGGTACTTAATCTCAGTGTTAGAGCTATTCTATTCTATTCTATTCTATTCTATTCTATTCTATTCTATTCTATTCTATTCTATTCTATTCTATTCTATTCTATTCTATTCTATTCTGATATCTCATTTGATTAGCCCTTTCTACCTGGAAAGTTGAGGAAAAGGACATGTAAGGGCTATTTTTTCTCGTCACATGATAAGGGAGGAAAGATGAAAGAGGGAAGTGTTTGAATGGGAGATAAGTCTCCTGTACTCCTGGAAATGTGCTTTCATTCCAGCCATATTCTCTTGGAGATGAAAACCTTGTGGGCATCAACCACCATGCTAGTTCTGCAATGTGACCACAGCAGAAATAAAAAAAGAAAACACAAACCAGGTATATATCTCAGAAAAGAGAATGAGTTACCGGGGATCAGGACATGGCATAAGTCTAAAGTACATTGAGTAACAATTAATTTAGCTTATTTCCATGTAATTTGGAAAACTCTTAAGATGATTGGAACTGCAAATTGAAGCCTCTGTAAAATCTGCAGGCAATATTGAGTCTCAGAAAGAAGAGGAGACACCAGACAAGGAGAAACAGGCAAAAAATAATTTGCTAAAACCTTTGGAAACTTGGAAACCAACAAATGGAGAAACCATATTGCCTAACATGCTGGCTGATACTTTGAGAGAGTTTGACTAGAACTAAGAAATAGTCCTTTACTCCCAATTCATAGAGATCTAGGACTGCTTTCCTAAGTCCAGCTTCCCTTGACCATATCCCAACTCCATTTGAGGGACATACTGAGGTGTGCATTATACAAATTCCCTAGCCTTTGATATTTAACATAATATGTTTCAAGTGAAAGCACTTGTGAGCTGAATGGGACTCATAGTGTTTTACAGCATCTTTATTTTGCTGTTATTTCCAACTGGAATTGTGCCAGAATCCCAGTAAAAGTAAACCTGCATGTAGCAGCTGTAGTTAGAAGTCAGGAAGTGCTACAGGAACAGGGCTTCAACTCAGTTGTCAATAAATTACACAGAATGTTGTTCAACTGAGCACACAAATGTCCACTTGGTAGGATGTGCTGGTCTCAACCACTCTCACTCTGTGGCAGATATCTCAGTCATGAAAGAAGTGAGGCATTTTTTCGGCTCATTGGACACCAGACTCATGAGTGATAGAAAATTTGGTTGCAAATGTGGAATATTCCAGTTGTTCTGATGTATGAGCTTTTGCAGAGGTAAAGCATTTCTTGATATTTGCATTTCCAAACAGTTTTGCCAAGCATGTGCCCTTCATGATGTCTTTTAGATACATTATTTGATTTAGCACTATCAGAACTAGGTAAAGTAAATGTTAATAATTCACTCTCCTTGAAGATCAAGGATTGTATTGCCAGGATTCAAAACATTTTCAGGACATTGTAGGCAGGACTGAGTGCCTCGAATGGAGGCATCTGCTACAGAGTGAGCTGAGTTGTCTGTCCAGATTCTTCAGCCTTACAGCCTAGTACATACAGTACAATACGAGTAGCAGGCTCTGTTTGTTTTAAGTTGGCAACGCAATTATTAAGACATATCAGGATTCATCTGGACTCGTCTTGACCTGTTTAAAGGTTGAGGTTAGTTTGTTTCACTGTAACAGCTGCTGTCTGATAACCAGCTGACAGCTACCTGATTTGTTTCAGCCTTCGCTTGGCTTTGTCAGCTGAACGGTATGAGGCTTATTGCAATATGTTTTTATAAGTAGTAAATGCAACGTAGTTTTTCTTTCTCTAGTGATCTATGATGACACTGCAATAAAAATACAGGGTAGAGATGTGCAGGCATAGGACAACTGGAGCCTTAATAGTAGAGACACAGGTTAATAACAGAGGCCCCTGGCTGTAAACAACTTGGGAGCAGCCAGTTACTGGCAGCCAAAGGAATACAGCCTTGGCAGATGGGTAAAACAATTTAGGGGTGACAAAAAGAGGAAAAAAACAGGTATCTGATATGTGTTAAAACGTACTGTACATAGTGGATTTTGCTGTAATATGGAATTGTGAACCAATGAAGAAGGACCAAGCAAACTGGGTTAGGAAGTATATAATGATAGTAAGAAGACCCAAGAGTGAGGAGGAAACCATCAATACCAACATCATATTTTCAGTAGAGAGAAGTAAGAAACCCCCCATATCTTCCATGGATATCTTGCCATAACACACCCAGAGCCCCTAGACAGAAGTCATCAACTTTAGGACAGGATCTCTGTGTCAAAACAGTGACACTGGAAGGGTGAGCACAACACCAGAGAAAGGGAAAATTACTATAAAGTTTGAGTATTTTGATTTTCACTCTATAATTATAGAGATGAGCATAATGTTTGGATAATTGGAATTATAATTGATAGTATCATTATGTTCAGACTAATAAAAATTCTTTGATTAGACTACCAAGACATTAATTAGACTAGCAGTAAATTCCCAGTTCTGCATAAAATGTATGTGACCCGCATAAACTGCTTAAGTTGTATTGCACCGAATTAGCAGGGGTGACCTAAGCTGTAATTTAAATGCAACAAAGCAGTACTAAGTTCATGGAGAAACTAGTTTGTCTGCCTAGATTCTTAAAACTTGATGCAACTACCAACTCTATTGATTTGATTTCCACAGACTGTAATGGGTGGTGGGGTGGCAAGCTAATATGCAGGCACCTAGCTACATATGTGTGCCTTCAAAAAGACACTGAATGTGTGTTTTGACATTCTCATTTTATAACTGAAGAGATGCCAGGTACTGGCAGTCAGTTCAGGGATGCTAAATACAACAATCAGAGTCACAGAATCACGTAGCTTATACGGGACATGCACAGGTCAGCTAGACCAATCCTGCACAGAGCAGGCCCAGTAAGGTCAGGTTGCTCAGGGCTTGCCCAGTCAAATTTTGGATATCTCCCAGGATGGAGAATCTGTTTCACTGTAAAACATTAATTCTGTTCTCTCAGCTGGCTGTAAGAAGGGCTTCTCTGCTAACTTTAGACAAGGATTAATGAAGCACTGAGGAACTCAATGTAAAATCACTGTCGAATGTGTAGTTGTGATTTGGTGTCATGGAGAGGATGATGTTTGTGGGGTTTTTTTTTTTGTCTGACTCAGTCTAATTATAATGCCTTTCTACAACCTCAACTTTCTTCCATCTGAGTGCTTGCTCAGAGTTATGACTATATCTGCAAAAACTGCTGAAGGTGGAAGAAAGTTCCTCTCATAGAAACTCCTCATATATTTTTTAGCGAAAGAAGCCAATGAACACAAAAAAAATTGGAATCATATCAAGGCATGAATATTTTTAGCACCAAATGTCTGAATGAACTAGAAGACCCTTAACTCCATCTGAACCAGATGTCCATAAGACCAGAGCTAAGAAGGGAAAAAAATACAGTGTTTCAGGATGGTTTTTTTCTTTCTTTCTTTTTTTTTTTTTTTTTTTTTTCCTCCTGAAAGAAAGGTACTGCTTAAATAGGAAATATTTTTGTCATGGGTGTTTAGGGATCTGTCACAGAATTAACCTCTACTAGTTCTGAGAAGGCTGCTTATCACCAGGGTATGAAGTTCAGATTTAACAAAGGACAAAGCAATAAGGATCTTTCCTGTAGCTTGTTACTCAGCTGTTTCTAAACATTTGACCTGACATATATTATTGAAAAGTGTAGTGATTCATATGACAGAGAGAATAATAGTGAAGCAATTCAGGAAATCAGTGCCAGTATCCTCTATTTTTTAAGATAAAGAGGCTATTTGGTCCAAATCTGGCTGGCAAATTAATATATCCAATAGATCGAGTTGCTAATTCATTTTACTAGTAGTACTGTTGCCACTAAAAGCGCATAATTATATTTAGTGCCTCTCTTTGTAAACCACATTAGAAGTGGTTAATGTGATCATCATCTCACAGCCTGGCTATAAGAGCCCTTAAATCTGAAAAACACTTAGATTAAATTCCTCTATCAGGATAAAAACGCTGTCTATACAAAAACAAATTACTAAGGAAGAAATGCCAATGAGTCAGTCCATGGATGGCCCCAGCAGTTAGTGACTGGCTTACTTCCCATCAGCATGAGTAGGGAAAAAACCAAACCACTGTGTGGTGATTAGGCTTCTTTCCTTCTTTGTATTTTCAGCACAGAAGTTTTTCAATATTCAGGACACAAACGCAATCCTGACATTGCTAACAAGATTATGTCTTAAATATGTGCAGTATGTACCCCATAGCTGGAATATTCATAGGCAAGTGCTCCAACTTGGTTCTTCAGAAAAATAAACAACTGTATGTTGACTTTGTACTGAATGTCATGCAGAGTTCAAGATTTGGAGTACCTGCCTCCACATCTGTGACTTATTTATGTCCACAATAACCAGGAAAAGCTGCAGATCTTGAACAAGTCCCTGCTTTTTTCACAAAACGAAGCATGCAAGAACGAGTGTAATGATTGCTTGTGACTTTTGAATAGTCCCTTTATGATTCAGTATCTCTTGTAAACTCTAAAATCTGCCACAATTTCCTCTTCTTTTTGCTCTCATAGTGGGACATTGGTTAGTTTGTATCACGGACTGTGAGTTACTGTGAAAGAAAATTAGATTGCACCTTGAACTTTGGAGTAAAAAGAAGCAGCATCTGATGTGCAGCCCCTCAGCACTGGTTATCTCCTCAAGAGGGTGGCAATGGTTGCAAAAAGACATAAATATAGTGTTAGTTTACTAAGGCCACAGGAGGATCTTGAATGTCTGTCATGATTTAAAGACAAATAAACACCTGTAGCTGACAGCAATGAGAGTTTAAGGTTATTTCTGAATTACAGGTAAATGTAGTGAAACTGCTGTTGCTGTAAACCTTGCTACAGAAAATTCATAAATGCACAGGAATTAACTCTTCATGAAGAACCATTTCCTTCCTATAAATTTATATGGAACAAAAGCATATTTCCTGCAAAAACACTCATTCACCTGAATGACAGCAGAACTGGTTACTTAAAAAGGAAGGATGATAAAAACAAGGTTACTCTAGCAGCTAACTGCTTGGGAAACCATGTTTTCCCTGGCTACCTCAGAGAGCTACTACATTGTCTGGCATTCCCCTGAAGCAGTGTCCTTGTCTGTACAGAAGCTGGATGAAAGGTCTTGCACTGCACTTTATCAGAGAGAGGCACAAATGATGAAGATATTGTGCCAAAGTACACATTAATATTTGATTTTTTAAAAATACCATTCTGTCCAAAGCTAAGGAACAAATACAATTTTATATATTCCTGTATCTTAGTAAAATAACAGGTTGTCACTTCAGCAAAGTATGAATAATTGATTCAGTGAGTCATTATAATTTGTTTTAAAATATGTCTAGAATAAAAGAACAGTGCCTTTTGAACTAACAGTCAGAACCACAATAGTAGAACTTCCTACCTTTAAAACAGGCAAGGCTAAACTAAACATCTTTGAACTGTGAGTCTCAGATACTTGCATGTCCTTAACTACTTTCATATGCTCTAAGTAAGGAAGCAGCTTTAAAAAACAGAATTCATAAATCCCAATGAAATAAACTCAGGATTCATCAAACTGCAATATTGATCCAAAAGTTGCTTCGTTTTGTTTAGATTTTTTAATATTTTTTTCTGGAATAGAGTTGCCATCCCATGAATCAGAGCACAGACTACTGGATTTTAAAAAGGCATAACCATGAAATAACTTGTGGCAGTGATTAGATTTGCCCCAGTTCCTGGGAAAGTAAGGCTGGATGACTGCAATTATTTCCTTTCTTTGTCTCCCTTTGCTTAGTTGTGCTACACAAGTTACCAAATCAACTGGAAATGCTAGATTAAAAACAGACAAACAAGCAAACAAGCATTCCCACCCTTTTCCCATCATTTGAGGCACTAGGTGCAGATTATCTGAAATTCCCCGGGATGATCAAGATATCCTTATAAGGCTGGCCGAACCTACGAGATACCACAGTTTTTTGAGTTGTCTGAAGGCATCTATCTGAGAAACCAAAGGGCCTTTGAAACAGCAACTGAAAGTTAAAGCAACTGAACTAACCTTTTGTATTTTTTCTCTCTAATTATTTTCCTTCTCCCCACTCTGCTCAGTAAATCCATACAGCAGCCTCATAAGAAATGAAGATATTCACAGTAACAATATATTTTTTAAATTGATAACATTATCTTTAGGGAATAATTTTTTTAAAGTTATCAAAATTTAAAAACAGACAGACTGGTTTAAATTTTCACAGACACAAATCATTAGTAAGTGAAACAGAAACATGCTGACAAAAAAAGGCACAGCAGATGAGCAAAATACTTATAGATCCACAACTATATCCATTAACAATGTGCTATTATTATTTTTTTTAAAAAACCCAGACAAATAGTGTGGATTTTACACAATGCAGCTATTAGACAAATGAGGAAAAGTTTGTAGAGAGAAAGAATATCCTGAAAAAAACTCCAGTTATTCCTGCTTTTCCCCCCAGATTCCCCAGTTATCCCAGTTATCTAGTAAATTAAACTCTTTCTCCCACAGGTCTTGCTTCATTTCTATTCTAGGATGAACTATCATGAAAATCTTAACACTATTTTCACACGTATTTTGTAAATGTAGCAAACAGTAAACTAGAGAAGCCAGAGCAAGAGATCAATACTGAGAACAGCCAAGACTTGAGCTGTCAGAGTCTCTTTTCTAGCCATGATCTGTCTCTGTTGGAAAATAGGGGTTTTCCTGGATTTTTTTTTATTTTTATAACAAAGTATCATAGAAACATAGAATGGTTTTGGTTGAAGGGACCTCAAAGGTAACAGTATTCCAATCGCCCCACCATGGGCATGGGCACCTCCCACTAGAACAGATTGCTCAGAACTCTCTCCAACCTGGCCTTGAACATTTACACAGATGGCGTGCCCACCCCTTTGCTGGGTAACCTGTTCCAGTGCCTCGCACCCCTCACAGTGAAGAATTTCTTCCAAATACCTAATGTAAACCTTCCGTCTTCTACTTTGAAGCCATTCTCCCTTGTCATGTCCCTGTAAGAAGAGGTTCTCTGGCCTTCTTTTAGGCTCCCTTTATGCACTGGAAGGCTGACTTAAGGTATCCCCGGAGCCTTCTCCAGGCTGAACAATCCCAGTTCTCTCAGCCTTTCCTTATAAGAGAACTGCTCCATCCCTCTCATCATCTTGGTGGCCCCTCCTCTGGGCTGGCTCCAGCAGGTCCATGTCCTTCCTGTGCTGGGACCCCAGAGCTGATGCAGCTCTGCAGGTGGGGTCTCAGCAGAGCAGAGGGGCAGAATCCCCTCCCTGGCCCTGCTGCCCATGGGGCTTTGGATGCAGCCCAGGACACATTTGGCTCTGTGGGCTGGGAGTGCCCATGGCTGGGCCATGTCCAGCCTCTCATCCACCAGCACTCCCAAGCCCTTCTGGGCAGGGCTGCTCTCCATCTCTTCATCCTCCAGACTATGCTAACACCAGAGGTTGTCCTGATTCAGATGCAACACCTTGTACTTGTAATAATCTTGCATTTGGTTCTATAATATTCCTTCCTGGAATCTAACTGGGTCACAATTAAGTATTGATGAGAAGGAAAAACCATGGATAGTAATTACACTAGCCTAATAGCCTTTACCTCGCAAGCATTTAATATTTGAGGGATACCTGTAGCTCGCATATTGACTGTTTTTTAATATACTATATGTAGAATTTATAGATACGGTGTGCATATGCAAATTTATGAGTTCAGAAGATGCTTTGAAAAATTATGATGTCAGCTGTTTGGCACTGAACTTTTGTCTGTCAGAATACCAATAAGGGAGTTTACTCCCTCTGGATCTTTATTCCAACATCTGCCTGTAGTAGATGTTCAGAGAGGGGAGTAAGAACAAGACAAGCACATAGTGACTCATCACTGAATATTTGCACAGCCTGTAGCTTGTAAGGTGGGTGAACAGTCCTTGTAGCCAATAGTCCCCTTAGAATTTCCTTCAATATATTTGTTCATTTCTTTTTGAACTCTTGTGACATTTTAGTATTCCAGTGCCACAGTGCCAAAACTTTCACATTGTGTGAAGAAGTATTTCCCTTTCTATTTGTTTTTTTATTTTAATATGATGCTCACCACCTTTATTTGACACCCCTAATTATTTTTTTCAAAAAAGATAATCAGCAGTTGATTTCTATCCATACTCTTCACCCTACTTACATAGACTTCTTCCTTCTCTTTTTCGGACCTCCAAACCACTGAAGAGCTGGTGGTAGAAGCACTGCCTATATGGCTCTGAAGGAGATGGAAAGAGGCAGAGGGAAATATGGAAGATCTGATGGAGAATGAAAATGGATATCTTTTCATTTCAAAGAATCTAGTTACAGAAAAATTGAGAGAATGCTTGAGTAAGCTTCTTAATTACCTCATAAAAAACAGCTTTTTCTGGAAACTGATATGGCAGAAATATTCTTTTAAATATTTAAAACAAGAGGAAATCAGACTGCTTGGGAGCAGCAAAATGACATACCAACAAATCTCTTTATTAATTATAAGAGGCAAAAGATAGCAAAAATACTTAACAAGCTAGGTTTAGTAGTCTGAAGAAATCTCAGTGGAACAGATGACCAGTTAGACATAACAACTTTGGAGAAAGCATGATTAGATTAATTTGAAAGTCTATCTTGGCATCTCTATCATTAATGCCATCTTCATTACACGATCCTAAAATCAAAGGAAATGAGAAGGTAACATCAATAGGAGATTTAAAATAAAGCTACTCCTAGGGGATCAAATATTTTATATTTGTCAGCTACTCAAGAAGAACATGAGAAATACTTAAATATATTAATTTTATTAAAATTGGGGGGAGGAGGGAAGGCACGTTGTAACATTCTGTAAGAGTTTTGATGAAAAATAAGGAATCTCAAAATACTTGAATGTTGAAATTAGGTGCTGGAAGCTGAAAAATTTACTATATAGATAAAGAGGCAAATATCTTCAGCATATCAGTTTAGGAGTACTCTGGAATATATGGTAGCTTCTTTAAAATGACTACTGAAAAAAAATGGTTTAATAAGCAGATGAAATTTTCAAAATATCAAAACTACAGTAGAGTTCCACCATCTTTTTAGATATGCTAATAACTTGGTGATGAAATAAGATACATAGGATGTGGGAAAAGAAAGAGTTATTGGATTCAGACAAAAGAATTTGAGATCAACAACAGCAACAAGAAGAAACTTATTATTATTGTAAGCTGACAAATTATATTATCCACCAGCTGAAAATATAAATATTAGTAAGTTAAAGTAATTGAAATTACTACAAGCATTTACTGAAAATTATTTGGGGACAGAGTAAATTAAGGGCTGGGGGCAAAGATGGAATGTTTATAATTATTCTTCAGATAATTTCAGTACCTGAAGTTAATTGTGAAATGGTTTCTCATATAAACGATTCTTAACAGGGTTTTTTTTTTGTTTGTTTGTTTTTACAGATGGAACATTTCAGTAAGAACAACAACTCAATATATTATAAAATTAAGTACCAATTTATCTTTGGGTCAGTAAATTTCATTTTTCATAAAATTGTAGAACATAATTGTCCTTTAAATTTTCCATACCTCTTTGAGAACACCTTGAAAGAATAAATAGGTTAAAAAGGAAGGATCCACTTAAGTGTCATTTTCATATGAAATAGGCTGATTTTTCACTTTCCCTGAAAATTTTTCCACTTCGAGTTTTTAAAGGATCATAACCTCACAAGGACCACTGAAGATTCTGTGTTCTTTAACAGAACAAATAATTTGAGACAGTCATACTGACAGAGAAAAGAAAGTTGGAGCATGTAATTCAATGCTGTACAATACTGATGCCACTGTTTTTCTTACTAAAGCAGTCTGAGGACTGATGAACATCAAAATACTGAGTTGTAAGTTATCCCTTTGATATTTTCATGGTTCATTGAAGCTGAAAGAAGCTGTGCACTTCAAAGAGTGAAGTCTGTGAAGCATCTTTTTTTTTCCCACTTTGAGCAATTAACATGAGAACATATTTTACGTATTTGCAGCCTGAAAGTTGTCAGTTTATCAATTAGTTTTTAGACATGACTTGCTGGAAGATGCATTGCTATAGCAAAGAAGGTAAAGGAGTATAAGCAAACCAAGTCCAGTCATTAGTGTTGCTGTTTTATTCACAACTATTTGCTGATGATAAGCCTTTTTCTGTGGTTACATTGTAACAAATGGGCAATGGAAAGAGCATTTCTGGGCATTTACTGAGCAGACAGAGGAGGGAAAAACCAATACAGTGCTCAGAAGGAGTGATCCAGCTGGCAAGTGGCATCTGGCATGTCTCCTAGCCACCAAGTTTCCTCCCGCATTAAGGAAGAACTTTTGCCCGGTACTCATTCAGTTATTCAGGCGAATGTATTTTTTTTAAATAGACCTATTTTGAAAAAATAGGCCCTAAATCCATGTATTCAACTTAAGTAATTGAACTTTCTAAATTATCAGGCACCTGGAAATTTCCACGTCAGCTGGCTGGGCTATATTAAGAAATCAAACTTAGCAAGGACTGTTGGCTGGCACTGAAGACAATTGGCATGGAGCAACCCTCAGCCCCATAGCTGTCCAGAACAGGGTGGCCTGACCTAAACTGCCTGTTGGGAAAGGTCCCTTACCCATGCTGTCACTCAAACCATACCTAGGAACTGTTAGAAATCTGGGAAAAGCTCAGACTTCTCCTAGGGAATCATACTTGCAGTTTAATGATAAAAAGCCTTAAATTAAAATGCCTGGGGATTCTCTCCAGTATTTTTTAATTGTTAGCACAATCATGGCTAGTAAGCACTCCTAGGTGTTCAGGATTTCTAAAATCCTGTTTGGATTTTTTTTACTATTTCTCTGCTCCTGTTTGCTAAGGATTCGCCTAAGCTACTTTGTCCATTTACACTAATATCCCACTATATCCTTCCGACAATATCTTTCCCACTGGACTAGGATGGTCTTTCCAGCTTTTCAGCACCTCACTTTCTCAGATATTAACCTGGAAAGTCAGACTTTGATTGTGCAGTCCTTTGTGGATTCAGTCTTGTTCCTTGCATTGTATTTTTCAGGCAGGCAGATTATGATTCTCTTGCTAGCATTGAAAAATATCTTACTCTGAGTAGTCCACTGGCATCAATGTGATTACCTCTGCTGGAAATAAATAACAATGGTAAAAAACACTAGTATATGCAGTTCTTGGGAGTCAGTCTCCATCTTATTTTCCATGGCTTCATGATTTTTCTTCTCGTCTCTGTCACACAGCAGTTGAAACTTGGAGATTTTACAAGATAGTAAATCAATAAAGAAAAGGGAAAAAAAAAAGATTGTGCTGCTGGTTTAAAAGTAAAAAATTAAAGATGTTCATGGTAACATCAAAGCTATTTAAAAAGGAAAAAAAGATTAGACAAGTATTTGCATCTCTTTCTGCCTGTTTGAGCTTTCTAGCAAAAAACAAAACAAAACAAAAAGGTAGTTATTTACCTTTGTGAATTGCTCTGTTTCACTGTTAAGCAGTAATGTGTCCTTAGCTCCTCAAATATCGCCCAGCATGAGTGGGTGGCATGAGATGCACTGATGGGGGCTGCGTCATGGAAGGACAGAAGGACTAATCAAAAGGGAACTGCCATCAGGATTATATGAAAGGAAGCTTAGGGACAGGAAAATTCCATTATCCAATGGGCATTAAAGAGTCTATCAGAGTCTAAACACATGTTTTAAGAAAATAATATTCTTTCAGACCTCAGATTGCTTTGAGATTTCTTCTATTTAATATTTAGAAAGTCCGAGAAAGAGAAGAGTGGTTTACCTTACATAAATCTACCACAGCCATTAAGTGGCAATAAGGACACGACTAATTATTTAATAGCAGACAACTAAATCTGAAAGTGATTCAAACTAAATTCAGTAATTTTAAATAAGAATTAAATTAAGGAGGTTTCTTATCTTCTATTTGAATGAAAACTACAAGGATTCATAAAAAGAGCTGCTATTCCTCCTGGTTTCCTATTAAAAAGAAAGTATTTTTTTAAAATGTCTACTCTTCCTGGTATAATTTAAGGAGAGAATTATATACACATGAGATCTTAAAACTATAGTTTTGGGTTCTACTGTAAAAGAGAACAGGCAAATAGCAACAAAAGTTAAAATTAAGGCATCATTTTCCTCCATAAGTGAGTAAAAAGACACTGCTTCCTATTGAGAGTACAGTAATCCTTGGGATCTCTCAGAGGAAAAAAAAAATTCTTAACAAAGAAGAAGTTTTTAAGCATCTGGTAGAATTATTAGGGTTGCTGCCAATTGTGCTTACATCTCCAGCTGAATTGCCTCAATACATCAGCTGTACAAACACAGATAGAAAAGGAGCTGGAAAATATTTAGTATATTTTTCTCCATTCTTCAGAGGGGCTTTTGGTCCTTTCTTTACTTTTTTTTTCCTTTCTTTCCTGAGGTGACATGCAGGGTAAAATTCATCTTTTCATTATGCTAGTGAAATAAGCAGAACTAAACCGGAGATTATTTTTCCCAAAGCATATAAATATCTAATTCATATGTTATATAATTTATATTTACTATATTGGAAACTTCCTTATAGGTAATGCTGTGGTCAGTCAGACTAATGAAGGTATTTCATGTAATAAGAACTACAGAAATCTTGATTCTCACTTTTTCATCTGCATGTTCAAGCTGTGCAAAGGACTGTACATGGATTTTGAGACTCCAAATCCCATTTGAAATATTATGCAATACTCAAAATGCATATTGCTGACAGCAGTAACATAATTACAAAAAGAGTAACGCCTAGCAAAGTAGAGAGGCATAACAATTAAGGTGTAAAATGGCTACATATTCTTATATTAAAAATACATATTTTTTAAATTTAGACATCATCAAAACACAAAATAGAATATTGTCAAACACAATCACTAGCATTTTTTTTTTCTAAGCAATGAATCAAGCAAGAATCTAGTATGGTATTTTTTATTCTTCATGGACACACAAAATATCTAGTTAGTCACTCCAGCTTACTGTTTATCAAGTCTTTAGCAAGTCTGAAATCTGAGTTTTTAAACATTATTTCTCTCTGAAATAATCACAGGCACTCAAGTGACAGTGTCTTAACCAAGGGTTACTTTCTATTTAAACATAGCATATTTTTAATTTGTGAGGTATAAATATAATTGCTTGCTTATATAAGCAATACCTTCTTTAATAAATAAAGACATAAATATTAGTTTTAACAATCAGGCCTTTAATGAAAAACACAGAAGGCTTGTATGAAAGCACATTTTAATAGCATTTATTTTATTTTCTGCCATTCAAGTAGGTGACTGTTCAGCATATATTCACAAAAAAAAGTACTGACTGGTTCAATTTAATGAAAGAGAAGCTACAGTTTCATGTGTAGATACTGCTCAAAAGAAATAATTGGACTGAGTTCGGTAAAAATCATTAATAAAGCCAATAGAAGTCTTGACTTTTTTTCCTGCAAATGTCTACTGGAAATGCATTCAGATATTTAACCTACCACAGTTGTAGGAAAAATACAAAGGAGGAAGAGAAGTCTTTTGATCCTAAATGGATAATCATAACACCAGCATGAAAAAAGTAAATGTAGGCAAGCAAGATCCCTCCTATGCCACTCATGGTCATGAGCCAATATTTGAAAGAAAAATCCTGGTGACATAATGGTAATTAATTTTACTGAGTGACAACTACAGTTCCTACAGAGAAAATGTGACTCTTTTGCAGTGGCCTTCAGGCAAATCACTGAAGCATATTAGCACAGAAAGATTCCTGTGTTTGGCAGATGTTCCAGCGAAGAACTTGCGACAGCATTAATGCTGTCAAGTAACAGTAATAAAAAAGATTAGGTTAAGTTAGAGTTTTCTATAATAGACGAGTACAAAGTAAATCTATCAATATGTGTGAAGTCTACAGTTTGCAATAATTATGGAAACAAAATGTACATGTCTGCGAAAGAGATGCTGGAATAAAAGAATGGTAGCCAGTCCTTATTTCTGTGCTCAGGAATCCTGACTTGCACCCTGTTGTGAATTAGCAATGCAAACAAACTTCAAAAGGAAGTACACATTCCCAAGGTTCAGCCACACGTGTGCCTCAGGGTGCTAATGTTTGAAGACAAAATACATCACATAGAAGGAGGAGCTGTGTTAGGAAGATGTACATTTTCAAATGCAGTATCACATTCTTGCTTTGAATATTATGACGAGCAAAGATGATGTTGCTTGGATCACAAAGGAAAATGGCAATAATGTGCTAAGTGATAGAAGAAAAGCAACATAAAATGCCTTGGTATAATGAACAATCAAAGGTCATAAAGCACAGAACACTAAAAAGGCATGAAAAACAATGGGTATAACTAAGCTAAAGGCATTGTTTTGAGAAGCCTAGAAATCAGTGGGTATTGACACTCCATGGAATTGTGGACTCTTTGTAATAAAAATAGGCAAGAATGGCAAAGATACTTCTAGCAAGCTTAACTTTGGGATATTTCTCTCCTGTATCCATACATTGAAATGGATGGAAAACTACTGATCTTTTTCGTACAAATAACCTGAATAGAGTATTCAGGGGGAAAATCAACCTTATTACCCATATGATAATTTATTGATGTACTTAATTGCATTGTTCGTTGCCAACACATTATTAGTAACATAAATAAACATGCTAGTGTTTTTCATATCTATATATACAGCTACAAAATATATTAAAGAGTTTATGCTCAGTTACTGTTACACTAATAAAAAGGACAAGATGCTGTGGTAGCATGAATGTTATTTCTTTAGTGCATTGACAAATTACATGGAGAAAGATATTTTTTTAACAATTCAGTTTAAAAATCAGACTGTATCCCTCTGTGATAAATCAAAGTCCCAGCATCTAAATCAGCTATTTATAATTTTGCTGTTGCCAACAGAAGCTAGGTTTAGCAGCAGCCATACCATTGCCTGAGGAACAGAAGTGGCCCTGTGGTTGGTTCAGGAAGAAGCCATGCATCCAGAGGGGCAGAGGGCACAGCCTTCTGCAAGGTTTAAGGGGCCAGAGATGGAAAAGGAAAAAAAATCAGAGAGAATTAACAGAGAGATGGAGAATTCCATGTTCTACACATTTATTAATTTGATATCAAAGGGGCCTTGGATCAAAATATAAGAATTTGAAGAATGCAGTCCAGATTTCAGATATCTTTTTTTTGAAGCAAGTGTTTTAACTGCTATAGCATTGTACACAAATAATTCCTTCCTTCCCTCCCTGGAATCTAACTAAGCCCTTCAGGGAACACATACACCCAGGCAGGATCTGCCTGACCTAGTTTTGGACACCTAACATCTTGATGACTAGATCTGAGTTAGCTGTCTGGGCTATCTTCATAGTGAAGAAACAGTTGTGTAGCACCATTCCTCTCAGTTAAAATAAATACTCATAATAAATAGGTCAAATTAATAATTTCCTAGAAATGTTAATTATAAAGGGAGACCAAGGTGACTAACAAAGACACAGGTCATAAACACACAGCATAATTCAGGCTGCAAAGGACCTCAATAAGTGTCCAGTCCCACCTTCTGCTCACTGAAGTCAGACCAGGTTGCTCAGTGTTGTGTCCAGTCAAGTCCTGACCACCTTCAAGCCAGAGATGGCAAAACCTCCCTGGACACATTATCATTGTGGTCACACATGGCTCAAGTAGTGAAAATGGTTCATCCAGTTTGGTCAGAGAAGAGAAATCCCCTAGTACTGACTCCAGTTCTATGTGTAGGCCACTTCCAGGTAGGAATACACAGCTGCTAGCCACAACCAGGGAATCTGGACCCCTCATCAGCCAAATGATGGACAGAAGATTTGTCTTGCACAGAAACTGTGAAACAGAGTTTAAGTCTTCTTTTATAACTTTGACGAAGTGCTCCTCCTCATTTGGAATATGGGGTTAATATTGCCATTTTCTGTTTAGGTTTTAAACTTTTCTGCTATAATCTTTTGCTACACATTGACATTCTGACTTCTCATCATCAACTGTAATTTGTAGGTATTTCAAAAATAGGAACACTACAGTAAAAAAACAGCAACGCAGCATTTGGCCATGTTGCTGGCAACAACAATTCTAGAGATGAAATGCTGAATAAAGCAAAAAAAAAAAGCAAACAAAAAAAAAAACACCACAAAAAAACAACAACAACAACAACAAAACAACAATGAAGTATGTCATTATTTTGAATGGTTGCACGAATCCTATCCAATCCATTTGTCCTTTACACCAGAACCATGACCTTGGATTTGCCTCACCACTACAGGCTTGCCTGGAGATCACTGGAGGGTGGCTTACCTTGATAGTTTGTCACAGACACAATCCCTACTCTCTGATCTGACTTCTCTTGCCCCAAGACCTGCCTCATCCCCATGGACATGTCTAGCTGCCCAGATTGCTGGCTGACCTGGTTCCATTTCTCCTCTTTTCCCCTTGTTTGGATGATGGAAATTGCTGCTGCCCTGCCAGCTGCCAGCCTCACTGGCCTTGTAGAGTATCCCAGGGCTGCTGCTTCCTGACAGAGCCTAGCTGTAAAGGAGGCAGCAGGCACAGCTGTATTTGGAGAACCAGGAGATGCAGATGGATAATTTTATTATAGGTTGTACTACTGATATTCATGGAAGCGCTTGCAATGTTATGAACCAAATAACCCTTCTTCTGCATCCAACTCTCTTCTTATAGCACCGTCTCTCTTCCCCCTCTATGGCCTTTACTGCTTTATGTATGCCTCAAAGTCCCAACAGCTATTGTTTTGGATAATGCTTAGGCATGAACACAGCTACTTTCTATGTATTTGCACAAACACAAACATAAAGACCAATAAATAACAGAGAAATATGACCTACACAAATTAGAAGGTGCCAGAATTACAGTGTAAAAAGGGCAAGTATAGGCAGTATATCTGGTCAACAACTTTTTTATTGTCTAACTATATGAAAGTCCTTTATCTTCTCTTCCTGTTCATTATCCTGCAGTAGAACAATTATCCAATATGTATTGGATTATTTTGGCTACATAGATACTGGGCTATATATAGCCCAAATAATCTTGGGCTATAACCTTGAGAAAATCAATAGAAAATGTCTGCAGGGGTTTTGTTTAATGCTAAGATGTTACTTCTTTAATTTCACTTATTAAAATAACTTTTGTGTGCGTGTATGTGTGGGGAGATTAACTATACTCCACTTAAGTTATACTTTATTAACTTTATAACTTTTGCCAAAGAAAAATTAGATTATCTTCCGAAGTAATTTCATGCACTTAACTGAAACTGCCCACTGGCTCCATACAAAAATTGACTTTAATGGGGTCATACATGAATTAATTTAACCAACTTAAATCTGGCTGGACTTCAAAGGAGCTGGTATTTTCCTCGCATGGCTTAGCTGAGACCTCCTCAGTCAGCAGAGCTGGGTCCCTCTACTGCTTTCTCCTAATTTGACATGGTATCTATCCGCAGCCTTTCAACACCCTCTTGAATAAATAATGAGGAGCACTGTTTTTAAACCAACCAGAATGTAATAAATGTTGACAGGAGTCAGATTCTGGAGCTGAAAAATATTCCTTTCTGTGTGTCTCTGTCTGTGGTTCATTGCAAATAAGTTTAAAGGAATTATTTTTGTAGAGGTCCTGTTGTAACCTCTGATGGGATTACTATCAATATTTTTAAAACTTCCGGTATATTTTTATGTGCAAGTTTTACCAAAGCAATTTGAATATTAAGGAAACTTCCCTGTCTGACCATCCAGAAGCCACTCTGGCAGTTACACTGCCACCTGAGAGTGACACTGCTGGGACTGAGGTCCCTTCACAGTGGGCAGCTTCAGGGAGCTGACAGCTGCCTGTCTTGACACCCTACACATCCCACTCTCACACCAGGTGAGAGTCAGACCAGGTTTCCATACTGGCTCAACCCTCAGATTTCCATGGCAGAATCTCAGACATCTGGATCCTTAATATAATTTAATCATGGTGCAACCACAGGCCAAGCTCAGTTCCTCCAAGGACAGACCCTGAACAAAGGGCTCCCTGGGCTTTCCTGCCCTCACAGTCTGTGCACAGCAAAGTCTGGGGTCTTCCAGCCGAGCCCTTGGCTCCTGCCATGTCTCTGAGTGTCCTCTGGCTGGGCCACAGCTCCCTGTGCCCTTTGTTCTGCAAAGGGTCAGCAGTTCACAGCCTCTTGGCTGGGGCTCCAACACCAGAGCTCAACCTGCACCTCGAACTGCAGCTGCACCCTGAGCTACCAGCACTGAATGTATTTCTAACCATAGATATAAAAGTGATTCCTAATTGTGATTTCCTGATTACAGATCAACATGGAAACATAAAAAGGATATAGAAAACAAATAAGTTATTCTTTATAAAACATTCTCATATCTCTAACTGCATGGCCTAAATTTTAAAATGCCATCAGTTATTTTGAATGAGTTTTTTGGGAACCTCACCTGAAATATAAATGTGTCTGGTTTAGATAAAATGCCACATTTTAAAAGTACTAAGCAATAGTACTTTGAATATCTGTCCCTTTTCAAGTGTCTCAGATGGAAAATTTAAATACTTGAAACCACAGGCTGATATTTGTAGATGTAAGATAAACACAGAAGAAATCCAGTTACTGTATAAATTCTTCCTAAAATTGATTGAATGATGTAGGTACAGTCATTTACAAGTTTTTAATGTAACAGTTGCTCAACAAACAAGACCCTTCTCTCTTGCTTTTTTTGTTTTTAATCAAGGCATAATATTAAGGAGTTTAACTAACAGTTTCCCTTTAACTCCCTTCCATCCTACTTCTTCCATTCAAAGTTCTGTCCATTGGTTTGTTTACATACACTTCATTAGGTTAAACTAATCCACATGTATCTTAGTATATTTATAGTATATATAATTCCCTCATGGATACCCTTTGCTGTTGACAGTAACTTCTATTTTTAGTTGAACAACATATTTACTGAGTGCTGGTGCAAGTGTTTGGCTTCAGACTTGTAACACAGCCAAGGTTTATTGAGCCAACAATTTTGTCGACATATTAATATGGTTGATAATGAAGATACAAATACTTGTGTACAAATTCTGTTTATTCTTTCCGAGAATTATATACCTACAATTCTTTCAGCTTCACTCCTCAGAATGTGCATAGGGTTGTTGTTTTTTGTTTTTTTTTAATTAAACTCCAGCTAATACATACCTACAACACAAAGCAAAACAAAACAAAATGAAGAAGAGCGAATGCTAACATCCAATTCTTTTTTTTCAGAAACTGACAGAAATTTAATTTCATCACATTTCATTACAAGTAATTTCATTGCAGACTAGCCCTTACCATTAGCCGAAAACATTCCTAAAAAGGTTTTTTTTGCAGAAGAGCCTCTATCAGTGGAACTGTCTCCTGTGAGTATTTTGGGATAGACCACCCTCTAGCGGGAAAAGAGGAGAGTTTTTGGAAGAGGTGTTTTTCTGTCACACCACGTGATAGATACATACAATGGGATGCTGCAATTTGCGGGGAGGAAAGGAAAAAAGAATTTTGCTAACAACCAGAAAGTTAGATGCAGGGAAAAAAAAATCATTGTGGGCCAGGTTAGAGTGTTTTATGGGACTGTCTAAGAAGTGATTGTTATCTTCTGCCTTTCCTAAAGGGAAAAAAAAACCCAAAACAAAACCAACCAAAATCTCCAAACAAAACCACTTTTCTTACATCACAAGTTCTGCATCTTTTAAATAAAAATATATCTGAAAATCCTTCAGAACTTTGCATAAACAGCAGTAGAAAATCCTTGCATATTTCTTGATTATTCTAGGAAGTAGTCTAGTTTCAGATTAGCTTTTGAGAAAATTCTGTGTTCTTGTTATACCAGCATTTAACATAACTTCCTTTCATCCACTGTGATTCATCAATTCTGATAAGCTTCGTCCATTTTGATAAGCTTTACCTTCCTCAGAGGCTGCAGAAGAAAATGTTAACATACTCTGGAAAAGGAGTTAAAAATAAACGTTCATTTACTTTGTATTGCTATACCACCCATTCACTACAACACTTTGAGCCCTGTCGTGCAGTGCTACATTCACTACAACACATTGAGCCAGTTCTTCACCCAGTGCACCATGTACTGCTTATCCCACAACTGGACAACTTTTCCAGAAAGATGCTGTGAGGGACAGAATCTAAAGCCTTAGTAAAAAAAATCCAGAAATCTACATCCACTGCATTATCTTCATCCACGAGGTGTGTGATCTTGTCATAGAACAACATCAAATTAGAGTTAAATAGGAATTTCTCTTTGTGAGCCCATGTAGATTGTGACTGATGATTACATTAAATGCTTTTCATTTGTACTCAGTGTAATCTTCTACACTGTTTTTTACAGAAACTGAGGGTAGAAAAAAATGTCTCTAATTTCCAGGATCTTCCCTTGCTCTTTTTGTGGATGAGAATAACACTGGCCAATCTCCAGTCAGCAGGGACCTCCCCAGACATCCAAGACCTTTGGTAGATGGTCAAGAGAGGTCCTGCCATAACATCCACCAGCACCTTCAGAATTCTAGGAGGAATCCCATCAGGCCCCAAGGACTTGTGAACAATCTGCTGCTACAGTTTAAATTTTTAATTTTAAAATTCTGGTGTTCACAAATGGAGAGCCTCTGTTCCTGCTGCCCTGTGACTCAGTGACTCAGCACTCCAAGGCTTAACAGTAATACTAAAGACTGACTCAAAAAATGCGTTAAATGCCTCTGCCTTTTCTTCATTACCATTTTTCAGGTGACCAGCTTCATCAGGCATTGGTTCAGTATTTTCCTTAGACATCTTGCTATGAATGTACTTTAAAAAGCCGTTTTTATTGTCTTGACAAAACCCTGACCAGTTTTCTCCCTACACATGAGAACTACAGCTCTATGATCTTCCTGTGAAGCCTGACCTTGCTTCCAGAGAAGAAATAATTTCTTCTTCCACCAGCTAAAATGGTCTTCTGTCACACTTGCTTGGCTTACAATACCATGGCACTGCCTGCTCCTGGGCTTGCAGAAGGTGGTGCTTCAGGAGAGACCTGCTCTCACAGAAAGCCCTAAGTCCTCGAAAGGCAGGCTCCCTCAGCAACTTAAGGCTTCTCTCTTCTAGTCCAGGGTAGTGAGTTCACTGACCTTTTTTCTCATTACACTGCAAATTTTAAACTCCACCATTTTGTGATCAGTGTGGCCAGGTGATTATAATTTGTAAGTTATAACTGAGAAATCTAAGAAGTTATGACAGAAGAGAGACATGGCTAACAACTGCTATTAAAAAGTTGGAGGGAATTTATGTACCCTTTGTGTCTTTAAAATAATGTTTTCAATACCTGAAAACTACTGAGTAAACATATGAATTGAAGTTAGACTAAAACTTTAAAAACACTCTGAAAGACACTTGCTAATATTAGATTGCAGTGAATTTCACCTTCCTTAGTGTCTGCAGAAGAAAATGTAAAAATACTCCTTAAAAGTTTCTAAAATGTTAAAATACTATACCAGCCATTCATAAAATTGCAGATATTTTTTTCTTTATAGGAATTGATGAAAATACTCAGTTTTCAATTTCCTCTAGTTAAATATTGTTCAAAAACTTGGGAGAAAAAGAAAAAGAAAAAGAGAATAAAAAGACGATTCTACAATACCTCCCCTTTAAACAAGTTTAGTGATTTTCCTCTGAAAATAATCCAAGCTGCCTCTAAAAGCATCACTTAGAAGTGGCAATGTCTGTGCTCCCTCTCCTGGCTCTGCAGCAGCATTGACCTGGGCAAATCCTAACCAGGCTGACACCGGGGCTGAAGCCTGTGCTCAACAGAAAGAACAAAAATGTGAAGCACTGCACTGTTTCAGCTTCCTCAGTGAGGAAAACTAAAACTTGCTTCAAACAGAAATTAAAATTGTTTAAAAAATATTTCATTTACAAGCTTCTTGAAAGCTTCTTCCATGATCTGACAATTAAAAAATATAAAAATGCCTTGCACAAGGGACAAGAACAGTTTTCTCAGTATTTGTAGCACTGCAGGTAATTTTTAAGAATAGTTAGTTACAGACATTCTGATCTCCACGGTGGCCAATCTGAAATCTTTAAAATAATAGTTTATCTAATAAATTGTTCACAAAGAATATTTAAATAACCTTTTTAATGCTAAAATTAGAACAATTTTAGTTGTGTAATTGTAAACCCAGTAGCTTCCCCAAACCAAACAGTACTAGAAACAAAAAAGTAAACAGATCCATCCTCTCAGAAGCAATTTATTTGTATAATTGTGTAGGAAGAACTCACAGAACCAAGACTTTACCACTTCACCCTACATTATTATGTGTATTATACCGTGAAGAAGAATAGGTGGTGTGAACAATACAACTTTCACCTAAAATATGACAGAAGATATCCTTTAAAATTCTTTGCTGTGGTTCTACTACATTCAACACAGAGCTCTTACATCTGTAGTATGAAGACATCTTTGCTGGATTAGTCACGAGGCTTCTCAGCAGTCTTCAATAATGGCTGGTTATTTCACTCAGCTAAGAAAATATATTTACTTATAATTAAAAATAAATTAGTGGCTTCACAATAAATGGATAAGATACATTCTGGCACTTGAGATTGCTTTTTTTCATTTATTACAATTTGATTATGATCTTAGATAGCTGAGCCATCTCAGAGGCAATGAGATTCATACTGTGACTCAGGAATGCCTTCTCTCCAGTGTGGTGTACCCTACACAAAAACTCAGAAAAACAATTTTCCTCTACTCTTGTTCAATTTAACAGGAAGGTGAGCTGGGCATGAGGAGTAGCAGGAAGGACAAAATAAAGATCCTGCTTGCTTCCTCCTATGTTTTTTTTTTTTGTGTTATAAACATTTGAAATGGAAAGGATAACATATATATATATTTTTTTTTCCCACAGGACTTGCAAAGCAAAATACACTAGACAGCACTAAGCAAAAATCTGCCATTCCAGGAATCAACTGACCACATACGGCGTAGTGTGACCCAAAACTGGGGCAGAAGATTAGGTGGTATCTAAGACACACCATAGACAGGACTTTGAAAATAACATCTGGGATGGACCAACTTAATTACTAGTGAGGCAGCCTCTCTTCCCTAGCAGTAAATCCCACCCACAGCATATGTTCTTCATGACATGACAGCTGAGACCACAGCACCACCAGCAGCGTCACAGCTGCCTCCAGCCTCGCCCCGTCCTTCACAGCACTTTGCCCGAGGGAATTGGGGAATGTGGGCAGCCTCTTACCCACACTCAGGCATAAACTCAGGTGTGGCTCTGCCCCGTAATCATTTGCTCATGCAAACCAGAATGACCCAGTAGCTTGAGACTCTATTAAGAAGATTTCTGGAAGAAGTTTTGCTGGTTGGTGTCATAGGGGCAGAGGTCTTTGAGCTAGGTCTTATGAGCTAGTCTTTCCTATCCTGCTACTCTCCAACTTGGGAAGAAAAGGAAAGAGGTGTTAATCACATCCCAGTTGCTTTTTCTAGTCATCCTTCCCATAGGCACAAGCAGGGGCTAAGCTTAATTTTGCTGCCATTGGCAAAGTGGAGCAATCCTGCCCCTGCGTTAGTACAAGTTAATGAGCAAGTGCAAGCTATCCTTGCGTTAGTACAAACCAGTGAGGTTCTACAACACCAGCTTCTCGACTTTCAAAACCAACACTTTCCACACAAGGTCATTTAGAAACACACAATACTGACTTAGCATAGTGTGACTTCAGAAGTGTGATATATGCTGCTAAACATCAACTAAGTATCCCACTTCTGGACTCTGTATTCAAACAATAATTAAAACCACTAAATTTGTAGGTTTGACTTCTGACAGTAGCAATTTGTTGCAACTTTGGCTTTCAAGAAAACCTGTTGAACGACTGTTAGGTCAGTTTGAAAAAACAATGCTCTACTCTATGACTTGCAATCTCAGGATAAATGCTACATGCACCACCTATGAATACTTCAAACACTTGTGGCTTTGGGACACTCTGCACAAAGCCTTTCACAGAACTGAAGAGCGGTTTAGGCTGGAAGGAAGCTCTGGAGTCCTCCTCTGCTCAGTAGGGCCATGTAGATCCCTTTCCTGCAGCTATGTCACCTATCTGCTTCCTGCAGCAAGAGAAAGCAGGAGAGATATATAATCCCAAAGTTTAGGTCCGTTGTATAGAAAGACTATGGACAAGGAAGTTGTCTAATGTCCAGAGCTTATTTAATAATTATTAATTTTTGGTTTCAAGCTTAGAGGAAGACAATTGCATCTTATAGCCTATCTACTCTGGGAGATTTTACAGGCCGTGTTTTTTTAAGTGGCAATGGCTCTGTTTGGTTAAATTCACTATGCAGGAGTGAAAAAAGCAAAGGACTAAACATTCCTATAAACACTGATCTTTGTGGACCACAGTCAAGTAAGAGTATTACTAAGATGACCTGTTTTGTGATATCTGTGGAAGCATTAGTGGTGAACTCATGGGGAAAGGCAGAAGTGCCTCAGCTTTCGGATGCTCAGGAATTGATAAACATTTGTTATTTGTGAAGGATGGAAGGGGGAGTCTTCAATACTGTGACGTGATCCTCAAAACTCATATTGATGCCTCCTGAAATGAAACTCGACATAGACAAGAAGCATCAGAAGGAATATAATTTGACCCAGAGTAAGGCAGTACATGTACAGATACATGTCTGTTCCTGTCTAGATGACAACCAAAGGCAAACCCCAACACTCAATGAAAGTACAAACTAAAAATCTGAACAATATGCAAAATGGTTTATTGCATCAATCCATCTCGATGCCATCCAGTTTCAGCAACCCTGCTCTTTTAGACTGTGTTGATGACAGGGGCTGCAATAAACTGCAAGGACACGGAACCCTTGATCTCTAGGTCATCCAGTCTGATACATCTGAGGTCTATAATGCTGAAATGCTTTTCCTAGGAGCCCCAAGTCTGGAACTGGTGTATTACACCTGCTATGCAAAACCAGAATCATATTTAACACCAGAAGAAAACCTCCAGTCAGAGATGAATGTAGAAATACAGATGCAAATGCAATTGCATTTTCCTAAATAAAACAGTGAAGTGTGAGAAGCATAAATTGAAGAATTTTGTAATAATGTAGACCAGTCTGGCTTGCCTTCAAAAGAAAATTAAACTCACTTAAAAAACAAAAAAGCCAAGCCAAAACAACCTAATCATACAGAAACAAATAAAAAAGAACAATAATTAACTTTTTTATTCTGTATGACAGAAACAGTGACTAATGAAGGTAGGATAGGTTTGGCAAAAAGATGGATGATGTGCCTAAAAGTTATTCTCTTCTATAGCTATTTCTTGTATTTAAAAAATAAATTTAAAAAAGGGACAAATCTGAGTTAAAAAGACATCTATGAACAGTTAAGAAAATGTTCAGCTTTCAAAGAAAAATCTTTAACACTCAGAAATTGCAGCTTTACACATTGACAAAGATTGCTTATGAGCACAAGTTCAATGGCTTTGGAGAGGAGTCAGCAAAAATAAAATCTCAAGAAATGTCAGGAAGGATCGATCTCTCTTAACTTCACTGGCCCCTTTCATCTCTCACGTTAGCAGATGATCCAATAAAAATGCGACTAAATACAACCCATTGTTTTTAGATATCAAAGGTCACTATATTGTGTTAGATAAGATTACTGCAAACTAAGTGCACACCAAAACTATGAACTTTGGGAGTTATTATACATGAAAACATCTATACTACTCTGAAGAACTTCAACAAAGGTTTCATAAGTCAAAAGGGCTGTTAGGAGTCTGTGATGCATGAATAAGTAAGAGAATTAGATTTGTATTACTTTATTTGCATAACACTTTATTTCTATTTTGAGTTTATTATTGTTAAAATGCAACATTTATATTAATCCACAGAATATATATGTCAATTTTCAAAGTTCTGGAATTGTTATTTAGTTACTTGGTTTCTATTAAATGTTTGGTACCAATAGATCATATACATGATACAGAATATCACTATCATGTGTCAGCCGTAACTGACTTCTTAAATGAAAGTGTTAAATTGTTGAAACCTAAGGACAGCTGTTCAGTGTGTTCTTTTTTCCTTGTTATCTTCTTCAGGGCTTTTTGTACAGGTAGAGATGAAATTTAGGGTCTGGATTTTTTTGCCTTCAACAGTTTGTGAATTTTACATAGAACAGCTACAGGAGAAATAAAAACTTATTTGTCTTGCAGAATTATGACACTGTAGAAGTTAATTATTACTTTGACCCTTTGGTCAGATTCTCCATTATGTTGCCTTAAATGAAACATGATCTTTATGATTTTTTTGTTAAAGTACTGATTTCATATGTAAATGAAGTTTGAATTAAGTAAAAACTATTCCTGTTTTGTGTGTGCGTGCTTTAAAAAACTGCTATTAAGAACCTAAAGGTATTGCATCTTAAATAGAAACCATCTTATATATAGAAGACACTTCGTATTTCAGAGGAAATTACTTCCTCAGATCTAATAAATGGTTTTATTTTGTACTCCTCTAATTCTAGCTGTGAAATAAAATGAACATTGCCCAAAAGATGCTACAAAACATTGCAGTCACTTCTGAAGATGTGGATGTAAATATTTATAATACTTTTAAGATCACAAGTCTACAAACACTAGAACTAGGAATGTCAGCGACTTTTATTTATTTATTTGTTTATTACAGTGACTCTGGATATCCCCACAGAAGTGTGATAGTTCGAAAACTACCACATGCGGACAAGTCTTATCCAGTGCATAAAATGTATTTGTGAAAACCTTTTCATAACCACTAATTTCATTCACTTACAGCATTGTGCTTCTAAAGCATGGTGGCTGAGAAAGCAGTTTAGAAAATGAAATATTAGAAAAGTTGCTACTGTGATTGTATCCATACATTTATGTGGGGAAGCCTGAGAGGCTGTGCTTTCTTGCTGGCTGTTGTATGTCCAAGGATCAAAGGTAGCTGCAGTGCTTGCCTGAATGCAGCGCTTGTCTGAATTATTTCCACTAGACACTGGCTTTTGCAAAGGATTAAGGGACAGATCCAAAAGCAAATTAAGATTCTTATCACAATGCCTAATCTCTGTGTGCCTGTCCCTTCAGAGGCGCATCAGAATCCCAAGGTTAGTGACCTTTTTTGCATGTTTACGGGGAGTTAACTTACAAGTTGCTGACTGTGAGTCGAGGATTTTTTTATACGTTTCTAGAACAGCCTCCAGAACATGTCAGGCCCTGGTGATTTTCTATCTACTGACAGGATGAGCTGTTCATTCTGCACTCTGCAGGGAAACTGAAATGTATCTTGTAATTTGGAAGTCCTCACCAAAGGACCTACTAAGGTGGCAGCTTATTTGGTTGGCTTGCCACACTCTTGTCTTCAATAAGCTTTCCAGGATGATATTCAAGCCACAAGTAATTGTGTGCAGGCAGCCAGCCAGCTCTCATTTATCTGTCTCGATGACAGTGAATTCCCTGAAGTTCTGCTCCCTCTGAGAACAGCAAGGAGGCAGCTCAGGAGCCACCCCGAGAAAGGCAGAGTGAACGATGTCCTTGAAACACTTGCCCCTGTGCACTGCCTGTGCAGAACGCCTGGCTCGGGAGCTCGGGTGGGATGCAGATCTATTGAAAGCACAGCTCAGTCTGAGGGCATCGAGCGGGGACGTTTTGTTTCAGTGCTGGCGGCGGGCTCAGGTGTGCAGGGGCTGTTCCATGAGCTTCCACCGCTGCTTCCCCGGGGATGGCCAAGCAGCGGCGTGGGCTGGGCTCCCCCATCAGGTGCACCCAGAGGGGCTGCGAATCCCTCATGAGGAAGACACAGAACTTCCCTGCCAACTCCCATGTTTTTGAACACACGTTTTTTGGTCCCACCATTAAAAAAAAAAAAAAAAAAGGAAATGGAAAAAAACAGATGTTTTTCCTTTTCCTGTCAGTTGCAAACATTTCTGGGAGTTGGCACGTGGGGAGCCGAGGGAGTACTGGCTGTGCTTCCCTTCCTGCTTGTCCAGGGTGCAGTTCCTTATTGCAGGAGCTCCCAGCTGCCTGGGAGATTGGGGGGCTGGTAGTAGGGCAGAGATGGGTGGCAACTGTGCCCAGTTGTGGGCTTATTACAAGGAATAACCCTGGGCACCAGTACAGAACGAACGTGACCTGTTGGAAAGCGGCTCTGCTGTGGGTCTGATGGACAAGAAGCCAGCACTGTGCCCTGGTGGCCAAGAAAGCCGGTGGTTTCCTGGGAAGCATCAGGAAAAGCATTGCCCATAGGTCGTGGGAGATGATCCTGCCCCTCGTCTCAGCCCCGGCGAGGCCACATCTGAAGTGCTGTTTCCAGTTCTGGACTCCCCAGTATGAGAGAGCTCCTGGAGCAGGTCCAGGTGCTATGGAGATTATTAAGGGGATGGAGCATTTATTTTACAAGGAAAGGCTGAGGGAACTGTGTCTGTTCAACCTCAAGAGAAGGGCTCTCATCAATGCCTACAAGTATCTGAAGGGAGGGTGCCAAGAGGATGGAGCCAGGCTGTTCTCGGTGGCGCTGAGCAATGGGACAAGAGGCAATGGCCAGAGACTGATGCACAGAAGTTCCACCTGAACATGAGGAAGAACATCTTGACCGTGCAGGTGACCGTGGAAAGAACAGATTGTCCAGAGAGCTCGTGTGCCTCAATGGAGTTATTCCAGAACGATCTGGAAGCAGCCCTGTTCAGTGTGCTCTGGGATGTCCCTGCTTTGGCAGGGAGGCTGGATCAGATCACCCACTGTGGTCCCTTCCAACCTCACCCGTTCTGCGATTCTGTGATCATATTAGGGAAGGCTATCAGCGTTTCCAGGAGACAAAACAAGTACATGGGCACTTCCAGCACCAGTCGGGAATACAAAACACCATATCTTTTGCCCCTGGAGCACGGCTCCGTCCCTCCCCAGGGCCCGGGCAGGCTCTGAGGGCTCCGAGCGCTCCCCGGGCCGCCCCCCTGGCAGAACGGTTCAGTGTTGGGAGGACCACAAACAAGTACATGGGCACTTGTTTTGTCTCCTGGAAACGCTGATAGCCTTCCCTATTTTTTTTTTTTTTTTTTTTTTTTTTTTTTTTTTTTTTTTTTTTT